>CAKXYN010000102.1:1442500-1715000 GCA_935064755.1 Tragelaphus eurycerus
CTGTATACCCAGGTTTGTGGGCATTTCACCCTCAGGAGGAACGTTTACAGTGGACCCTAAACAGCGCGGGGGTTCGAACGCTGAACCTCTAAGCAGCGGAGAGACTGCACGTGAGTTTAGTCAACCTCCATATCCATGGTTTCTGCCTGTCTCTGACATTCTGCATCTCTGCTTTCAACCAAGCGGCCATTCTGTAATACTGGAGAATTTTGAAAAAAAAAAAAAAGTCCACAGATGAGTGGACCCGAGCATTTCAAACCCATGCTGTTCCAGGATCCATACTATCTAAAAGCATCCATGCCCTATGTATGGACTGTGGGCTGTCCCAGGGGTGCTAACCCCCTTCCCGTCTGTCCCAGGCGTGCTAACCCCCTTCTCGGCTGGATTAACACGACCCCTCAGAGGTCTCTCCTGGGGTTCTAGAGAGCACGAGTTTGAGAAGGAACAAGGGACAAGCCGTGTGGATGTATTAGGGGTGATGCGCCAGGGTGAGTGAGCCAGCCGCACAAGGAATGGCTTCCCAAGGCAGCTGAGGGGCTCCCGGGGCAGGAAGGCTGGTTCTTGTGTGGCCGTTAAGACAGTAAGGATCAGAGACAGAAGTTGCAGACATGCAGAGTGGCTTGGTTTCTGAGAGGCATCCTCCGTGTTGAGAGTGGTGTTGGAGTCCTCTTTAAGTGACCACGTTTTATTAAAGACCAAGTGCTCTGGACCAAATGCTTGAGTTGCAATCAAGACTTAAGGAAAGAGACTCTCCACTCCACTTGGACAGGCAGAGGTCGTGGGAACTCCTGGAAGAATTCTTCGGTGCCTGTTTTCCTAAGCCATGTCCACCAGCAGTGAGTAAACAAAGGTGAAAAATATCCTTTTATAAGCAGGAAGAGCGACAGAAATTTCTATAGTATAATTAGGCTGGATCGTAAATGCACTGATCTCGTCAATGATAAGCTATGCCGTTTTCTGACCCGTCTGACATTTTTATTGCATCATTTCTTTAAGACAGTGGGAAGAAGCAAAAAAAATATTCATTGGTCTATTTTTCAAAGTCCGTATTCAAAGAAGATTACGAATACACAACATTTATTTTAGACTGTCAAAAAAGCAAGAGGATTACACAGCTTCGTGTGTGTCCAGAAAATAGATTCCTAATATTTTTCTAAAGGTTATAAGTTATTATTAGACATTCTTTGTTTTTTTACTTTTTATTTTATATTAGCAACCTGGTAGCTTCAGCTGGTAAAGAATCCGCCTGCAATGCAGGAGACCCTAGTTTGATTCCTGGGTTGGGAAAGATCCTCTGGGGAAGAGATAATCTATCCACTCCAGTATTCTTGGGCTTCCTTGGTGGCTCAGCTGGTAAACAACCTGCCTTGCAATGCAGGAGATCTGGGTTTGAATAGGTCAGGAGGATCCCCTGGAGAAGGGAAAGGCTCCCCACTCCAGTATTCTGGCCTGGAGAATCCCATGGACTATATAGTCCATGGGGTCGCAAAGAGTCGGATACGACAAAGTGACTTTCACTTTCATATCCAACTAATAGTGTTGTGAGAGTTTCAGGTGCAGAGAAAAGGGACTCAGTGATACATACACACGTATCCATTCTCTCCCATCCAGGCTGCCACAAGACATGAGCAGAGTTCCCTGTGCTGGACCGCAGGTCCTTGCTGATTCTCCACGTTAAACACAGCAGTGTGTCCATGTCCATCCCAAACTCCCTAACTGTCCCTTCCCCCATCCTTCCCCCCTAGTGACCATTATGTTATTAGAGAGCATTGAGCAGAGTTCCCTGTGCTGAACAGCAGGTGCTTGTTGGTTCTCCATGATAAACACAGCAGTGTGTCCATGTCCATCCCAAACTCCCTAACTGTCCTTTCCCCCATCCTTCCCCCCTAGTGACCATTATGTTATTACAGAGTACTGAGCAGAGTTCCCTGTGCTGGACAGCAGGTCCTTGCTGGTTCTCCATGATAAACACAGCACTGTGTCCATGTCTATCCCAGACTCCCTAACTGTCCCTTCCCCCATCCTTCCCCCTGGTGACCATAAGGTTATTAGAGAGCATTGAGCAGAGTTCCCTGTGCTGGACAGCAGGTCCTTGCTGGTTCTCCACATTAAGCACAGCAGTGTGTCCATGGCCGAACTATCCTATTACGGTTCTGTCTTCACAAGATGCCCCACATACTATGAACTAGTCAAGAGAGCAAGAAAAATGTGCAGGAGTGATAAAATTAATAAGAAAGGCAGTAATGGAACTATTTGTTCTGGATTTCAGAAAGACCGGCATGACATAAAAATACTCTTGTACATTTATAGGCATTGTCATAACATTTGAGCAGCTCTTCTTCACTGAAATTCAAAAATAAAATTAACAACGTTGCGGTTGGAAGCTCCTGCCTGTAAATCTCTAAGAATTTGAGGCTATGCATTTGTCCCGTTAAACAGTTCTGCCTTGTAGCAAAGACACATAGAAATTAGTTTCTGTAGTCTCTTTAAGTTTTTTTTTTTAATATTATTGAAAATTAGTTCAGGAACCCACAGAACTATTGCTTTTTTCTCTTTGTAATAAACATTTGTAAGAATAATGCCGTGATGATGGTTTCCCGGATGACGCAATCCATCAACAGGGTCTTGGCATCTGGTTTGACTTCTCTGTATGTGGTTGTCTGTCCCGGCAGAGTAGGGTCCAAGGGCCTCAGTGGACCGAGTTCCCTCACACTCTCCTTTTGGGGACAGAAGTATTGCTGCGTTTAGGTACCAGGCCAAGGAGTTCTACACACCACCACCCACCTGCACACACAGAGCCAACTTACACGATCTAGTGGGGTTTTCTCTGTTTTGTTCACTAGTACCCAAATCTCTTATAGTCAAGTATCCTGGAGCACTAGTGTCTAAGATCTCATTATACTTTACAAGCTCCTGAGACTTTTCTTATTATATTATTCTGGCAGTGTGACAGACTGTTCCAAGTACCGAAAGGTACAAAGGAATAAGATTTCAGAGGCATGACAAAGCAGATGAGTATACATCCCTCAATATCATTATTAGCACCAAATTCTAGCACCACCTGTCAATTCTGCATGTATTATAACAGTGAACAGTGATGGTCTCATTTGGAATTTTTTTCAGGTACCCCGATGCTCACTGCCCCATTATTTTCATCAGACAAGACATGGAAGCAACATAAATGTCCATCGACAAATGGATAAAGAAGATATATATACACACCCACGGACATACATACATACACACACATACACACAGGATAAAGATATATATACACGGACATACATACATACACACACATATACACAGGATAAAGATGTATATACACACCCACGGAATACATACACACGCACACATACACACAGGATAAAGATGTATATACACACCCACGGACACACATACATACACACACATACACACAGGATAAAGATGTATATACACAGACATACATACATACACACACATATACACAGGATAAAGATGTATATACACACCCACGGACGTACCCACGGACGTACATACACACACACACACACACAGGATAAAGATGTATATACACACCCACGGACATACATACATACACACACATACACACAGGATAAAGATGTATATACACACCCACGGACATACATACATACACACACACACACAATGAGACATGAGTCAGTCATAAAAAAAAGAATGAAATAACACCATTTATAGCAACATAGCAGAGAAGGCGATGGCAACCCAGTCCAGTACTCTTGCCTGGAAAATCCCATGGACGGAGGAGCCTGATAGGCTGCACTACATGGGGTCGCTAGGAGACGGACACGACTGAGTGACTTCACTTTCACTTTCACGCATTGGAGAAGGAAGCGGCAACCCAATCCAGTGTTCTTGCCTGGACAATCCCAGGGACGGGGGAGCGGGTGGGCTGCCGTCTCTGGGGTCGCACAGAGTCGGACACGACTGAAGCGACTTAGCAGCAGCAGCATAGCAACCTAGATGAGCCTAGAGATTATCACACTAAGTGAGGTATTCGTAAGTCAGGCCTAGAGAGACAAATACCTGATGGTTATCACCTGTAGGGGAAATCTTTTTAAAAACTACACAAATCAGCTTATTTACAGAACAGAAATAGACCCACAGGCACAGAGAGCTAAATTACAGTCACCGGAGGGGAAAGAGCCAGGGAAAGGGATAAAATAGGAAGTTGGGATTAGCAGACACAAACTACTATATACAAAATACATAACCCACGGGGACCTACGGTATAGCACAGGGAACTCTAACTGGCATCTTGTAAGAACCTGCAATTGAAAAGAATCTGAATATATAAGCATATACATATATACATATATACACAGGTCCTTTCTCAGATTCTGAAAAGAATTAAATATATATATATATCCTTTCAAATATATACATATATATATATATATATATATCCTTTTTAAGATTCTTTTCTTTTCAGAGATGTGAACCCCTTTGCTTTACACTTGCAACTAACACAGCACTTTACATCAACTCTCCTTCAATTACTAAAAAGCATGGCATTGCTATTCTCTTCTCTGCAGAGGGGCGGCAACCTCAACCCTTGGCTGGCGAGTTTTTTCTTTTTTTTTCCCTAACCTTTTCATTTTCCTCTTCCTCTTTGATATTCTAGTGAAAGAGGTGTGTACAAAATGATTGTTCCTGTTCCTAATTCTTTACAGAACATTCATCAGGTGATTCCGTGCCTCCCACTCACCTGTCCTGGTCTGAGACGATGCCATTTCGTGGGTTGAGAGGCAAGCTCTAGGCACAGTAAACTGGAGATGATTTGAGCATGACACTTTGTAACGAAGAGGGAGTGCTCTCAAGCATTCCCAAGGACCCCTCTCCCGGAAGAAAGGATCCAGGGCGTGGAAGTAACCAAAGTCAAAGTACCCCAGCTCGTGCTGGTTACCACATCACAGCCCGCTCACCCCACTCCTATTAAGGAGTGTTTTTGTTGTTCAGTTGCTCCATCGTGTCTGACTCTTTGCAGCTGCACAGACTGCAGCCCACCAGGCTCCTCTGTCCATGGGACTCTCCAGGCAAGAATACTGGAGTGGGTAGCCATGCCCTCCTCCAGGGGATCTTTCCAACCCAGGGATGGAACCCAGCTCTCTTGTGTTTCCTGTACTGGCAGGCAGATTCTTCAGTGTACAAGGTATGATTAATGTGTCAACAGGCTGTGATCACTAATATTAAAAAGGAGGCTGAACACACAGCTCTTGATTAAGCGCCTGCACACACACACACACCCCTAACATAATGAAGGTAAGGGATTTAGTATAACGCTTTTCATTCTGTATTGAGCGACAAGATACTGAATACTAAAAATTAAATATATCGCAGCCTCATGATTAAAACACCAAGCCTGGTTTATTTTAAAACCTTCATATGCATTAGAATAAAATGTTAGATATCATTTTGTAAAGTAGGATATTGACAGGCAAGTTAGCAACACGTATTTCAGAATGAATATTTAATCCAAAAGGGGGGGGCGCTTCTGATACCACATATTCAACAATGTCTTCCATGTGCATTCAACATGACTTTACACATATTATTTCCTATTTACACAACATACGCGCCAAGCTAGGTTCCCACTGTATGGATGGAGAAATGAAGACCCAGGGACGTTCAGAAGCTCACTAACCATCACACAGTGACTCGCCCCTTCAACTTTGCTTCCAAGGACCCAAAGAAACTTAGTCCACGTTTGATTCCTGGGTAGGGAAGATCCCCTGGAGGAGGGCATGGCAATCCACTCCAGTATTCTTGCCTGGAGAATCCCCTGGACAGAGGAGCCTGGCGGGCTACAGTCCACGGGGTCGCACAGAGTTGGGACATGACTGAGTGACTTCACTTTCTTTTGGAAGCGAATGGTAGCAAAGGATGAGTAATCATACGAACGACTTCCCTTTTCTAATAGACTGGTTTGGAATGCTGGTTTCGGGTCACCGCAGAACTGAGAACCAAGAACAGACCTCCCATATACTGCCGGCACCAAAACGCTCACAGGTCCCTCTTCATCAGTATCTTCCACCACAGTCCTCCCACCCCACCCCTTTAAGCGGTGTTCTTGTTCAGCTGCTCAGCCGTGTGTGACTCTTTGCCACCCCGTGGACTGTAGCCCCGCCAGGCTCCTCTGTCCACGGGATTTTCCAGGCAAGGATGCTGGAGTGGGTTGCCATGCCCTTCTCCAAGGGTTCACTCTTAATGCTGTATGTTCTATGACATTTTGGCAAACATAGCTGCATGTATCCACCATTAACACATCACGCAGAACCACATCACTGTATCAGAGTATCAGGGCCTTCCCAGGTAGCTCAGCTGGTAAAGAATCTACCTGCAATGCAGGAAAACCCCAGTTCGATTCCTGGGTCTGGAACTCCCCCCTGGAGAAGGGATAGGCTATCCACTCTAGTATTCTTGGGCTTCCTGGATGGCTCAGCTGGTAAAGAATCCGCCTGCAATGCAGGAGACCTGGGTTCAATCCCTGGGCCAGGACGATCCCCTGGAAGAGGGCATGGCAACCCACCCCATGTATTCTTGCCTGGAGAATCCCCTGGACAGAGGGGCCTGGTGGACTATAGCCCATGCAGTCGCAAAGAGTCGGACATGACTGAGTGATTAAGCACAGCGCATATCAGAGTATCAGTCCTTTTCCCTCACCTTATTCACAATTATTTCCTTCTGAATGTTATCTCCTGCATTATTTTAAAAATATTTATGTATTAGGCTTCCCTGGTGGCTCAGCGGTGAAGGATTCACCTGCCGATGCAGGAGACACAGCTTGGATCCCTAGTCCGGGAAAATCTATCACAACTACTGAGCCAGTGCTCTAGAGTCCAGGAGCTGCAACAGGAGAAGTCTCTGCAATGAGAGGACGGCACACCACAACTAGAGGGGAGCCCCTGCTACCACGATGAGAGAGGAGCCCACACAGCAAGGAAGACACGGTACAGCCCAAAACAAACAAGTTAAAAAAATTTTTTTTAGGTTTATGTATTTACTTTTGGCTGTGCTGGGCCCTAGTTGTGGCTTCCAAAAACTCTTGAGTTGTACATGTGAGATCTAGGCTCAGACTAGTCCCCCTGCATTGGGAGTGCAAGTCTGAGCTGCTGGACCACCCAAGGAAATACCCATGTTATCCTTTTAAAAACTTTCTTAGATCATAATCCTTCCCATTTGTAAAATGAGCAAAGTAAACTATCACTTTGGTACCTGCAAAGATACGATGACCGCGTTTGCAAACAAATCTATCACATGTACAGAACTGTGAGCAAACTTAGGGGCCAGGTTTCTTGAAACTCACATCAGTTATTCAGTATTAGTTCTAGCTCTAAGAAATTGCCAAGAAACCATTGTTGCGTTGGAAAAGACTCTGATGCTGAGAGGGATTGGGGGCAGGAGGAGAAGGGGATGACAGAGGGTGAGATGGCTGGATGGCATCACTGACTCGATGGACGTGAGTTTGAGTGAGCTCCGGGAGTTGGTGATGGACAGGGAGGCCTGGTGTGCTGTGATTCATGGGGTCGCAAAGAGTCAGACACGACTGAGCGACTGAACTGAACTGATTCTTGTATGTTGGCAGTAATCCCGAGTTATGGGACTAACTCACCCATAACCATCCCACAAGGAAGCTGAACCCATCTCTACAGAGTGTCCCGTCACTTCAATGCAATACTTGCGTGCACACTCAGTTACTAAGTTATGTCTGACTCTTTGTGACCCAATGGACTGTAGCCCGCCATGCCCCTCTGTTCATGGGATTCTCCAGGCAAGGATACTGGAGTGTGTTGTCATTTCCTTCTCCAGGGAATCTTCCTGATCCAGGGATTGAACCCAGGTCTCCTGCATTGGCAGGCAGATTCTTTACTGCTGAGCCAACAGAAAAACCTTACAATCTAATAAAAATGACATCAAATATTAAAGACAGTGCTTCCCTTCATGGCTCAAATTGTGTATCAATCTCAGGATGGATTTGACTTAAAGAATGAATAGGGTGCATGAAAATAATCAAGTTTACTCCAAGCAAGGAGCTAATACCAGAGTTACATGGAGCTGTGGCTAATTGGTTATGCACAGTTGAGTCAACTAAAATTCACTAAGTGAGCTGTATGTAAGAAAAATGGAAAACAGTAAAAGAGGAAAAACGGAGACTTTTAATATAGTGCAGTCTTTGCTCTCAGAGAATGAGATCAACAAATAAATATACATTTCATCAGAGTATGTCAAAGTTTAAATAAAACAAGCTGATTAACGTTAACGGTTGTAATAAAGAATACTTTGCATTCCGTGTGTATACATAGCATGATTTGATAGTTGGGTACTTCTAATTAAAGTGACTAATGCCAGCAACTAAGATATACAAGAAAAAAATCTACAAGTATGATCCCAAAACGTGTCATGAACTATCACCCAAATGAAATTACAAAACCCTCTTTCTGTCCCACGGTTGTAGAGCATCTGAATTCCCTTCCACTGGTTGTGAATTTAAGGCGAGCCATTCTGCACTGGGCAGGATGAACTCAGATTACTAATTATCAGCAATTTATTGATCAAAGAGATACTAACATGTCTTTTGTTACCTGAACGCTTACTAATGAGAGTGTTTCAGTATTCACTAACATAACAAATCACCAGCCACAGGCACTGATTTGCAAAATCCCACGGTGGAGAATGTGTTACATCATCAAAAGTAGCACAGTCAGATCAGATCAGATCAGTCGCTCAGTCGTGTCCGACTTTTTGCAACCCCATGAATTGCAGCACGCCAGGTCTTCCTGTCCATCACCAACTCCTGGAGTTCACTCAGACTCACGTCCATCGAGTCAGTGATGCCATCCAGCCATCTCATCCTCTGTCGTCCCCTTCTCCTCCTGCCCTCAATCCCTCCCAGCAACAGAGTCTTTTCCAATGAGTCAACTCTTCACATGAGGTGGCCAAAGTACTGGAGTTTCAGCTTTAGCATCATTCCTTCCAAAGAAATCCCAGGGCTGATCTCCTTCAGAGTGGACTGGTTGGATCTCCTTGCAGTCCAAGGGACTCTCAAGAGTCTTCTCCAACACCACAGTTCAAAAGCATCATTTCTTCGGTGCTCAGCCTTCTTTATAGTCCAACTCTCACATCCATACATGACCACAGGAAAAACCATAGCCTTGACTAGATGAACCTTCGTTGGCAAAGTAATGTCTCTGCTTTTGAATATGCTATCTAAGTTGGACGTAACTTTCCTTCCAAGGAGTAAGCGCCTTTTAATTTCATGGCTGCAGTCACCATCTGCAGTGATTTTGGAGCCTAGAAAAATAAACTCTGACACTGTTTCCACTGTTTCCCCATCTATCAACTGTTTATTTCACTACGCAAAGCAAATTATGAAACAGGCAGTTTTTAACGGCAAGCAGCACTCTATACTCATTTTTGTATGTTCATCAAAGGTAGAAAAGTGCACTGCACAAGTTAGGTTTTGCAAGGTAGAGGGATGAATGGGGGAATGGATGGATGGTTGAATGAATGGATGGATGGATAGGTGGATGGATGGGTGGGTGGATGGATGGGTGAATGGGTGGATGGATGGATGGATGGGTGGGTGGATGGATGGATGGGTTGAAGATGGATGGATGGGTGTGTGGGTGGGTGGATGGATGGATAGATTGATGGGTGGATGGGTGGGTGAATGGGTGGATGGATGGGTGGGTGGGTGGATGGATGGGTGGGTGGGTGGATGGATGGGTGAGTAGATAGATGGATGGATGGATGGGTGGATGGATGGATGGATGGGTGGGTGAATAGATGGATGGATGGATGGGTGGATGGATGGATGGGTGGATAGATGAACGATGGATGGATGGGTGGGTGGGTGGATCGATGGATGGGTGGATGGATGGATGGGTGAGTGGATAGATAGATGGATGGATGGATGGGTGGATGGATGGATGGGTGGATGGGTGGGTGGGTGGGTGGATGGATGGATGGGTGAATGGGTGGATGGATGGATGGGTGAATGGGTGGATGGATGGATGGATGGGTGGGTGGATGGATGGATGGGTGGAAGATGGATGGATGGGTGTGTGGGTGGGTGGATGGATGGATAGATTGATGGGTGGATGGGTGGGTGAATGGGTGGATGGATGGGTGTGTGGGTGGGTGGGTGGATGGATGGGTGGGTGGGTGGATGGATGGGTGAGTGGATAGATGGATGGATGGATGGGTGGATGGATGGATGGATGGGTGGGTGAATAGATGGATGGATGGATGGGTGGATAGATGAACGATGGATGGATGGGTGGGTGGGTGGATCGATGGATGGGTGGATGGATGGATGGGTGAGTGGATAGATAGATGGATGGATGGGTGGATGGGTGGGTGGGTGGATGGATGGGTGAGTAGATAGATGGATGGATGGATGGGTGGGTGGGTGGATGGATGGGTGAGTAGATAGATGGATGGATGGATGGGTGGGTGAATAGATGGATGGATGGATGGGTGGGTGGGTGGATGGATGGATGGATGGGTGGGTGGATGGATGGATGGGTGGGTGGCTGGACAGACGGATGGGTGGATGGACAGGTGGCTGGGTGGGTGATGGATGGGTAGGTGGGTCGATGGACGGATGGGTGAATGCACACACAAATGATTATTGTATACCAGGACACATGGACAGAGGGGCCTGGCAGGCTACACTCCATGGAGTCACAAAAGAGTTGGACACAACCAAGTGACTGAACACACACATATGCAGAAGGCTCATTTTATCTCCATTTGTAAAATGGACAGAATGCTCTATTGTGAGTAAACACATACACATATATATTTTAAAAATATTTTTAGAGTAATTTTACATTCATAGAAAAATTGAGAAGCAAGTATAGCTGCTGCTGCTGCTAAGTCGCTTCAGTCATGTCCGACTCTGTGCGACCTCGTAGACGGCAGCCCACCAGGCTCCCCTGTCCCTGGGATTCCCCAGGCAAGAACACTGGAGTGGGTTGCCATTTCCTTCTCCAATGCATGAAAGTGAGAAGTGAAAGTGAAGTCGTTCAGTCATGTCCCACCCTGAGCGACCCCATGGACTGCAGCCTACCAGGCTCCTCTGTCCATGGGATAAGCAATGCAAATTTAGAATTTAATAAAGCTAATATAAAATTAGATTGAATACATCATTCCATATGGTGTCCTTTTAAGTAAATTGAAAATCTTTTTATTCTTTATGTTACTCATTTTTCCCACTCTCTCAGACATCAAGAATGAAAGATCCGGTTTTACTATTTTGGGCATCATGTGAAGGGTTTGAATGTTATTTGCTGGCATTAAAACTTCTTCAGAAGACAACAAAATTAGGAACAAAAAATATATGAAAGTAAAAGATTTCCAGAACAAATATTTCATGATGAAAAAAAACCATTATTCCATATTCCGTTACTATTTCTAAACCTTCAACTCAATGACTATAGAATTACATAATTTGGAAACCAACTTTTTCCCCTAAACCCCTTCACATCACAGAACTGCTGAATGTCTTAACTGATTTTTAAAATGAAATGCACCTTTTCCAGAAAAAAATAAACAGGAAAATGAAATAAATAGTCCTCATTATTTGAAAAAAAATTTTATGGCAGAGTATTTTATTTTCTAGTTCTTTGGGATTCTTTCTCCCTTGAGTCCCTTGGGAGTTTAAAAAGCTGTTTTAAATCCATGAACGAGAACTTCTTTTGAAACACAGTGTCTATTTCTTGAGGGGATCTGGGACAAGACGGGGAGGTGGCTATGTTTCCAAGGCACCGAGGAGATGGATTTCTGTGTCTTGGGTCTGAACCTGTGCCCCACTGAGGAGGGCTGATGGGCGAGAATGACCCATTAACCCAACACACAGATGGGAAAAGTGACACTTGTTCACACAGAGGCCTGAGGACCCAGGCAGACCGCGCGTGTGGAGGACGACACTCAGCAGGTGAAACCACCACCCCCTTCCCCAGTCCCACCGCCTTCTACTCTATCAATGGTTTTCTCCTCAGTAGAATGTGTCAGCCAAATGCCCGCACCTAAACAGGAGAGTGAAAAGGCTGGCTTAAAGCTCAACATTCAGAAAACGAAGATCATGGCCCATCACCTCATAGTAAACAGATGGGGAAACAGTGGCAGACTTTATTTTTGGGGGGGGGGGCTCCAAAATCACTGCAGATGGTGACCACAGCCATGAAATTAAAATACGCTTGCTCCTTGGAAGAAAGGCAATGACCAACCTAGAGAGCATATTAAAAAGCCGAGACATCACTTTGCAGACAAAGGTCCGTCTAGTCAAGGCTATGGTTCTTCCAGCAGTCATGTATGAATGTGAGAGTTGGACTATAAAGAAGGCTGAGCACTGAAGAACTGATGCTTTTGAACTGTGGTGTCAGAGGAGATGCTTGAGAGTCTTGGACTGCAAGGAGAGCCAACCAGTCCATCCTAAAGATCAGTCCTGAATATTCATTGGAAGGACTGGTGCTGAAGCTGAAGCTCCAATCCTTTGGCCACCTGATGCAAAGAGCTGACTCATTGGACAAGACCCTGATGCTGGGAAAGATTGAAGGCAGGAGAAGTGGGCAACAGAGGATGAGCTGGTTGGATGGCATCACCGACTCAATGGATATGAGTTTGAGTGAACTCTGGGAGTTGGTGATGGACAGGGAGGCCTGGAGTGCTGCAGTCCACGGGGTCACAAAGAGTCAGACATGACTGAGCGACTGAACTGAACTGAATATGTGGGGAAAACCCCAACTGAGTTGCCCAAGATCCAGGGGAAAAAAAAACAAAAACCTTCCAGCTCAATCACTAAGGATCTGAGAGACCGGCCTGAAAGCTGCCCTCAACGTCTTTGAAGATCAAAGACACTGTGACCGAAGACAGCGCCAGAAACGGCTTTAGTAAAACGCCGGTGGGAAGCCCATGTTCAGAGAAGGGACATCTAGTGCCCAGGGCACATTCGGGTTTCTATGGCAACTGGCCACCATTATATCACATGGTGGGTATCATTTTCACTACATAAAAACACCATTTATTTATTGTGTCATTAACTAGGTCATTTCTTCCAACACAGGCAAAGCCAAGCTAATTGCAGCATTAAAGACAGTACCAGCTCCTGAAAGAGGAAATCTCAGGGTCCTAGCAAGAGCTCCTTCCTACAATGCTGCGTTCCCAGAAGACTCGATCATGCCCAACTGTGCCCGGCCACCTCAGAGCCCAGGGCACCGTCCTTGCCTTGCTTAGAATCCATGCCAAGTCAACATGATGCCACGTGCCGGGAGGCTTTTGAACAACCAGAAAGGTCCTTCAAAAAGACGCTTTCCACCAAAGCAAAAGGAGACGATCCAAAAAGGATGACTGCATTTCCTGGCCATTGTAAAATCCAGCCACCTGAACCTCCCATAATGTATAGCTGTGGCAGATTCATTTTGATATATGGCAAAACCAATACAGTATTGTAAAGTTACATAAAATAAAATTAAATTAAAATTAAAAAAAACTGTACAGTGATTTCTTTAGAATATTAAGACATAAAAGGCAATGGAGAATATTTTCAGATAACAAAGAATAAATAGGGCTTCCCTGGTGGCTCAGCTGGTAAAGAATCTCTTTGCCATGCGGGAGACCTAGGTTCAATCCCTGAGTCGGGAAGACCCCCCCGCTCGGAGAAGGGAATGGCAACCCACTCCAGTGCTCTTGCCTGGGGAATCCCATGGACAGAGGAGCTTGATGGGCTACAGTCCGTGGGCTTGCAAGAGTCTCACACGACTGAAAAGTGAACACTTCAAGAATAAATATTCCCTCTGGAATCATCCAGGAGAGTTTCCTGAGTTTATCCTCACTGATTTCTCGTTATTAGTGCGTGCAATTAATTTCTGAATCAGCCTTATCTGATTATGCTACAGATTACTGAAATGTATCCGGCACAGGGTTTTTAGCTATCACGACGGTGGTAGTCATAATCTTTTGAGGAAGTACACAGGAACTATAGCTAATGTGGCATTCAAAATGAATGAAACGTTGCCACTGGCAGCAACGTGGATGCACGTAGAGATGATTGCACTAAGCAAAGTCAGAAAGAAAAAGAAAAACACCATATGATGTCACTTATAATTGGACTCTAAAATGCAGTACCCATCAACGTACCTCCGAAACAACACCAGACTCAGTGATACAGAGAACAGACTTACAGTTGCCGAGGTGGAGATGAAAGAGGGGAAGGAATGGGAGTTTGGGGTTAGCAGAGGTTAACTGGTACATAGGGATAAAGATAAGCAAGAAGGTCCTATTGTATAGCAAGGAAGTAGATTGAGTGTGCTGTGATAAGCCATGATGGAAAAGAAGATGAAAAAGAATACATAGATTCACAACCGAGTTACCCTGCCGTACGCTAAAAATCAACACAGCCTTGTACATCAACTACACGTCAATAAAATTAAAAAAAAATAATAAACCCTAACTGGGCATTGAGACACACAGGTCAATGAAGAAAGTGATTTTATTTGATATTATCTTGAGAAAAGACAAAGCTATGAAATATTTCAGTTTGACGTGCTGGACAATTTCAAGTCCCAGGACTCGTTTCCTCATTCATAGATAATAGGAAATAATAATATTTACTTCATCTGAGGTATTCCGTTGTGAAAGTATTTCAACAGCGTCTGGAACCTATTTTTTCTAACGCCTTTCTGTTACCTTCTGTCACAGGACTCAGGAGCTGGGTGCTGACACCGATTAAAAAAAAACAAAAATCAACAAACAGAAAAGGTTTCAACACTGTCTAGCGTCACAATAACACTTTTGGAATACAGGTGTAGCCTCTCAAGGGACCACTTGGAAGGCAAACACTCAGCTGTATGTGTCAATTCTCATACGACTTTTTTTTTTCCTAGTCATCACGCAGCTAGAGGGCATTCCGGAACCCTTGCCTATAGACCCCGGACTGATTATCGCGTGGTATTCATGGCATCCGAAGGGCAGGTTTGGAGAGGGCAAACCTTCCTACTGCTTCTAATTCTTTTTTTTTTATCTCTTTTTTTTGTGTGTGTGTGACATGATAGTGTTTAGCTTGAACAATTAATACATTTCAGATATAATATTATACATATTTCAATGCTATTCTCCCCAATCATCCCACCCTCTCCCAGTCCCAGAGTCCAAAAGTCTGGTCTATACATCAGTGTCTCTTTTGCTGTCTCGTAAATAGGGTTATTTTTTACCATCTTTCTAAATTCCATATATATGCGTTAGTATACTGTATTTGTGTTTTTGTTTCTGGCTTACTTCACTCTGTATAATAGGCTCCAGTTCCATCCACCTCCTTAGAACTGATTCAAATGTATTCTTTTTAATGGCTGAGTAATACTCCATTGTGTATATGTACCACAGCTTGCTTATCCATTCATCTGTGGATGGACATCTAGGTTGCTTCCACGTTCTGGCTATTGCAAACAGTGCTGCTATGAACATTGGGGTACATGTGTCTCTTTCAATTCTGGTTTTCTCAGTGTATATGCCCAGCACTGGGATTGCTGGATCATAAGGCAGTTCTATTCCCAGTTTTTTGAGGAATCTCCAGACTGTTCTCCATAGTGGCTGTACCAGTTTGCATTCCCACCAACAGTGCAAGAGGGTTCCCTTTTCTCCGCACCCTCTCCAGCATTTATTGCTTGTGGACTTTTGGATAGCAGCCATTCTGATTGGCGTGAAATGGTATCTCATAGTGGTTTTGATTTGCATTTCTCTGATAATGAGTGATGTTGAGCATCTTTTCATGTGTTTGTTAGCCATCTGTATGTCTTCTTTGGAGAAATGTCTATTGAGTTCTTTGGCCCATTTTTTGATTGGGTCATTTATTTTTCTGGAATTGAGCTGCAGGAGTTGCTTGTATATTTTTGAGATTAGTTGTTTGTCTGTTGCTTCATTTGCTATTATTTTCTCCCATTCTGAAGGCTGTCTTTTCACCTTGCTTATAGTTTCCTTTGTTGTGCAGAAGCTTTTAAGTTTGATTAGGTCCCATTTGTTCATTTTTGATTTTATTTCTGATATTCTGGGAGGTGGGTCATAGAGGATCCTGCTGTGATGTAAGTCAGAGAGTGTTTTGCCTATGTTTTCCTCTAGGAGTTTTATGGTTTCTGGTCTTACATTTAGCTCTTTAATCCATTTTGAGTTTATTTTTGTGTATGGTGTTAGAAAGTGTTCTAGTTTCATTCTTTTACAAGTGTTTGACCAGTTTTCCCAGCACCACTTGTTAAAGAGATTGTCTTTAATCCATTGTATATTCTTGCCTCCTTTGTCAAAGATAAGGTGACCATATGTGCGTGGATTTATCTCTGGGCTTTCTATTTTGTTCCATTGATCAATATTTCTGTCCTTGTGCCAGTACCATACTGTCTTGATGACTGTGGCTTTGTAGTAGAGCCTGAAGTCAGGCAGGTTGATTCCTCCAGTTCCATTCTTCTTTCTCAAGATAGCTTTGGCTATTCGAGGTTTTTTGTATTTCCATACAAATTGAGAAATTATTTGTTCTAGCTCTGTGAAGAATACCGTTGGTAGCTTGATGGGGATTGCATTGAATCTATAAATTGCTTTGGGTAGTATATTCAGAGGAAGGCAAACTTCCAAACTCATTCTATGAGGCCACCATCACCCTAATACCAAAACCTGACAAAGATCCCACAAAAAAAGAAAACTACAGGCCAATATCACTGATGAACATAGATGCAAAAATCCTTAACAAAATTCTAGCAATCAGAATCCAACAACACATTAAAAAGATCATACATCATGACCAAGTGGGCTTTATCCCAGGAATGCAAGGATTCTTCAATATCCGCAAATCAATCAACGTAATACACCACATTAACAAACTGAAGAATAAAAACCATATGATTATCTCAATAGATGCAGAGAAAGCCTTTGACAAAGTTCAACATCCATTTATGATAAAAACTCTCCAGAAAGCAGGAATAGAAGGAACATACCTCAACATAATAAAAGCTATATATGACAAGCCCACAGCAAACATTATCCTCAATGGTGACAAATTGGAAGCATTTCCTCTAAAGTCAGGAACAAGACAAGGATGCCCACTTTCACCATTACTATTCAACATAGTTTTGGAAGTTTTGGCCACAGCAATCAGAGCAGAAAAAGAAATAAAAGGAATCCAAATTGGAAAAGAAGAAGTAAAACTCTCACTATTTGCAGATGACATGATCCTCTATGTAGAAAACCCTAAAGATTCCACCAGAAAATTACTAGAACTGATCAATGAATATGGTAAAGTTGCAGGATATAAAATTAACACACAGAAATCCCTTGCATTCCTGTACACTAATAACGAGAAAATAGAAAGAGAAATTAAGGAAACAATTCCATTCACCATTGCAATGAAAACAATAAAATACTTAGGAATATATCTTCCTAAATAATCTAAAGACCTATATATAGAAAACTATAAAACACTGGTGAAAGAAATCAAAGAGGACACTAATAGATGGAGAAATATACCATGTTCATGGATTGGTAGAATCAATATAGTGCTTCTAATTCTTATTCCCCTGACAGAGATTAGGAACGAGGCGGGTTAAGGCCCGCTCCACATTAGGAATGCCTTTCCTTCCTGGAAGAGGCTCTCCATGTTTTGAAATGGGTGTGTGTGCTGGGCAAGAGTGAGAGAGAGCACAAACAGTCCAGGGTCACAGGTACACTTTCTCTGCCAGGCAATTAGGACGCAGATCCTGGAAGACACCTGCCTTCTAAAGGTGGGAGTCGGCCACTGGCAGGATCCTAGGCCCAGGACGGATAGTCAACCTCAGAGCTTGTCGACCCATTCCCACGACCTTCATGGGAAGACAGCTTCTAATCCCTCGATTCAGTTAGAATTCTTCTAACACTGAGAAGTCATGTATGGCTGTGAGAGTTGGACTATAAAGAAAGCTGAGCACCGAAAAATGGATGCTTTGGAACTGTGGTGTTGGAGAAGACTCTTGAGAGTCCCTTGGATTGCAAGGAGATCCAACCAGTCCATCCTAAAGGAAATCAGTCCTAAATAATCACTGGAGGACAGATGCTGAAAGTCCAATCTGCTGGCCACCTGATGTGAAGAACTGACTCATTTGAAAAGACCCTGATACTGGGAAAGATTAAAGGCAGGAGGAGAAGGGGACAACAGAGGATGAGATGGTTGGATGGCATCACCGACTCGATAGACATGCATTTGACCAAGCTCTGGGAGTTCGTGATGGACATGGAGGCCTGGCGTGCTGCAGTCCATGGGGTTGCAAAGAGTCAGACATGACTGAGTGACTAAGCTGACCTGAACACTGAGAGAAACAGTTTTCTCTCTTCTCCAACAAGGCCATGATACAGCAAGCATGCCTGCCCTTCCAGCAAGAAGACACCTCTCACAGGACTTCACAACACATATTTCTCTTTCCATGAGACTCTGCTTTGTTCAATGCATCAAAATACCAATGGCATTTTGCATAGAGCTAGACCAAATAATTTAAAATTTTGCATGGAAACAGAAAAAACCCCAAACAGCCAAAATAATCTTGAGAAAGAAGAATGGAGCTGGAGCAATCAAGGTCTGTGACTTCAGAATATACTTCAAAGCTATGGTAATCAAACTAGTTTGCTACTGACACAAAACAGACACAGAGATCAATGAAATGGAATAGAGGGCCCAGAAAGAAACCCATGCATCTATTCAATTACTCTACAATAGAAAAGGCAAGAGTATGATATGCAGAAAAGATAATCTCTTCAACATATGGACACCTTATCTTTGACAAAGGAAGCAAGAATATACAATGAATTAAAGACAATCTCTTTAACAAGTGGTGCTGCGAAAACTGGTCAAACACTTGTAAAAGAATGAAATTAGAACACTTTCTAACACCATACACAAAAATAAACTCAAAATGGATTAAAGATCTAAATGTAAGACCATAAAACTCCTAGAGGAAAACATAGGCAAAACACTCTCTGACATACATCACAGCAGGATCCTCTATGACCCACCTCCCAGAATATTGGAAATAAAATCAAAAATAAACAAATGGGACCTAATTAAACTTAAAAGCTTCTGCACAACAAAGGAAACTATAAGCAAGGTGAAAAGACAGCCTTCAGAATGGGAGAAAATAATAACAAATGAAGCAACAGACAAACAACTAATCTCAAAAATATACAAGCAATTCCTACAGCTCAATTCCAGAAAAATCAATGACCCAGTCAAAAAATGGGCCAAAAAACTAAATAGACATTTCTCCAAAGAAGACATACAGATGGCTAACAAACACATGAAAAGATGCTCAACATCACTCATTATCAGAGAAATGCAAATCAAAACCACTATGAGGTACCATTTCACGCCAGTCAGAATGGCTGTGATCCAAAAGTCTATAAGCAATAAATGCTGGAGAGGGTGTGGAGAAAAGGGAACCCTCTTACACTGTTGGTGGGAATGCAAACTAGTACAGCCACTTTGGAGAAAAGTATGGATATTCCTCAAAAAACTGGGAATAGAACTGCCTTATGATTCAGCAATCCCACTGCTGGGCATACACACTGAGAAAACCAGAATTAAAAGAGACACGTGTACCCTCAATGTTCATAGCAGCACTGTTTACAATAGCCAGGACTTGGAAGCAACTTAGATTTCCATCAGGAGATGAATGGATAAGCAAGCTGTGGTACATATACACAATGGAGTATTACTCAGCCATTAAAAAGAATACATTTGAATCAGTTCTAATGAGGTGGATGGAACTGGAGCCTATTATACAGAGTGAAGTAAGCCAGAAAGAAAAACACAAATACAGTATACTAACGCATATATATGGAATTTAGAAAGATGGTAACAATAACCCTGTTTACGAGACAGCAAAAGTGACACTGATGTATAGAACAGACTTTTGGACTCTGGGAACGGGAGAGGGTGGGATGATTTGGGAGAATAGCATTGAAATATGTATAATATCATATCTGAAACGAGTCGCCAGTCCAGGTACAATGCCTGATGACGGATGCCTGGGGCTGGTGCACCGGGACGACCCAGGGGGATGGTATGGGGAGGGAGGAGGGAGGAGGATTCAGGATGGGGAACACATGTATACTTGTGGCGGATCCATCTTGATGTATGGCAAAAGCAATACAATATTGTAAAGTTAAGCAAAATAAAATTTAATTAAAAAATATTAAAAATTAAAAAAAAAGATAATCTCTTCATTAAGTGGTGCTGGGAAAACTAGACAGCTACATGTAAAGAAATGAAATTGGACCATTCTCTAACACCACACATAAATAAACTAAAAATGTATTAAAGACCTAAATGTAAGACCGGACACTATTAAAATTTCCTTAGAGGCAGGACACTCTTTGACATGAATCACAACAGTGTCTTTTCAGAAATAACCCACAGAAGGGGAGAAAATATTTACAAATGATGCAACGAAAAAGAGGTTAAACTCTAAAACAGACAAACAGCCCATACAGCTCAAAACAACCGAATCCAAACAACGGGCAGAAGACCTAATTCGACATTTCTCCAAAGAAGACATAGAAATGACCAAAAGGCAAATGAAAAGATGTCCAACACTGCTAATTATTAGAGAAACGCAAATCAGAACTACAAAAGTCTACAAATAATAAACGCGGGAGAGGGTAAGGAGAAAACAGAACCCTCTCACAGTGTCGGCAGGAGTGTGAACTGATGCAGTCACTATGGAGAGCAGCACAGAGAATCCCTGAACGAACTCAAAAACAGAACTGCCATATGTTCCCTCAGTCCCACTCCTGGGCGTACATCCAGAGAAAACCATAATTCCAAAAGTTATACGCACCCCAATAGTCACTGCAGCGCTGCTCACAAGAGCCAAGACATGGAAACAAGCTAAGCGTCCATCAGCAGATGTACGGATAAAGAGGCGGTGCATATATACAATGGAATATTGCTCAGTCATAAAAAAGGAATGAAATAATGCCGTTTGCAACAACATGCATGTGCCTACAGATTATAATGCTAACTGAAGTCAGAGATAAATATCATATATCTCTTTTATGTGGTATTCTAAAAATAAGTTGATATAAATGAGCTTACTTACAAAACAGAAAGAGACTCACAGACACAGGAAACACATATCTGGTAACCAAAGGGGGAAGGAGGAATGGATCAATTAATTGTTTGGGATTAATGGGTACACCCACTGCTACATATAAAGTAGATGACCCACAAGGACCTACTATATAGCACAGAGAACTATATACTCAATATTTGATAACAACCTATATGGGAAAAGAGTCTGAAAAATATGTATATATGTATGCTGCTGCTGCTGCTAAGTCACGTCAGTTGTGTTTGACTCTGTGTGACCCCAGAGACGGCAGCCCGCCAGGCTCCTCCGTCCCTGGGATTCTCCAGGCAAGAGTACTAGAATGGGGTGCCATTGCCTTATTCGTATATATGTATATACATGCACAAATGCAAATGTATATATACATGCTGCTGCTGCTGCTAAGTCACTTCAGTCGTGTCCGACTCTGTACAACTCCATAGACGGCAGCCCACCAGGCTCGCCTGTCCCTGGGATTCTCCAGGCAAGAACACTGAAGTGGGTTGCCATTTCCTTCTCCAATGCATGAAAGTGAAAAGTGACAGTGAAGTCGCCCAGTCGTGTCCGACTCCTAGCAATCCCATGGACTGTAGCTCACCAGGCTCCTCCATCCATGGGATCTTCCAGGCAAGAGTACTGGAGTGGGGTGCCAATGCCTTCTTCGTATATATACATATATATGCATATATAACTGTATGTACTTACACACATGTCAGTTCAGTTCAGTTCATTTCATTTGCTCAGTCGTGTCCGACTCTTTGCAACCCCATGGACTGCAGTACGCCAGGCCTCCCTGTCCATTACCAACTCCTGGAGCTTACTCAAACACATGTCCATCTAGCAGGTGATGCCATTCAACCATCTCCTCCTCTGTCGTCCCCTTCTCCTCCTGCCTTCAATTTCTCCCAGCATCAGGGTCTTTTCCAGTGAGTCAGTTCTTCGCATCAAGTGGCCAAAGTACTGGAGCTTCAGCATTAGTCCTTCCAATGAATATTCAGGACTGGTTGGTTTCCTTTAGGATGGACTGGTTGCATCTCCTTGCAGTCCAAGGGACTCTCGAGATAAATGCATATATATACATAACTGGATAACTCCGCTGTACACCTGAAACTAACAATATTGTAAATCAACTATACTTCAGTAAAAAATAAAAATTAAATGTCTGAACTTATGACTAGTTTCCAATTCCAAAATTCATACTCCATATATAAACACTCGATGGTACTGGTGTGAACTGTAGCCATTCTATTAGGACAAAACCTCATTGATGGGCTGACGGAAGAGATTAAATAATGAAACTATACATAGGGGTACGAGTTAAAAGGAAAAGTCTCATCTTCTCCTGTAGGTACTTTATGGATTGAACTGAATTTGTACTTAACTGGAGTGATTTATAAAGGACTGATTTAAGCAGGGGTTTTAACTATCAAAGTCCAAATGGATACGGCAGGTCTTTGCTCTTTGTCACTTGCATTTACAGCATAACCTGAAAAGGACTGTGTACCCCTCTGAAATGTTTCAAATTTTTAGTCTTCTATAAATGGAACTCACACAAAAGTTATTACATATCCCTAGATATCAGAAAGCAATTGCTTATGAACAATTTTAATTTCAGGACCTTCATTTAATCATCATACGTCTCTCTTATTTTTGTTACTAGCAATATTGCATACATGCCAAGACTTTAGTGAAAATCTGTTTTTCAGAATATATAAGTCTGTAGAATGCAGCATTCCCGAAGACTTTTGGATAATTACAGAGAAAGTGAAAAGTATAAAAACTATTTAAAAAAATCTGAGTCATCTATTTTCACATGGGGTTCATTATTATCATAATAACACTGCCTTTTTAAAGAACTCAAGTACTAGCTTTCTAGTACTTGACAATATCTAATGACGTCAAACAACTCACTGAACAGGCAGCTTGTTCGATCTTTAAATCGCTGGAATTTAATTCTCTGCTACATGCTTTTTTAGGCAAAAATAAGACCTGTCAAACTCTCCCATGAATTAAAACAAGGATGCCTTGTGAAAATAACAGTCTTTTTATTGATCACGGCTTTCTTCTTAAATCGAGCTTCCCTGGTGGCTCAGCTGGTAAAGAATCTGCCTGCAATGCGGGAGACCTGGGTTCAATCCCTGGGTTGGGAAGATTCCTTGGAGAAGGGAAAGGCTACCCACTCCAGGATTCTGGCCTGGAGAATCCCATGGACCGTATAGTCCATCGGGTTGAAAAGAGTCGGACACGACTGAGCGACTTATACTTTCAATTTCTCTCTTCTTCCCCTACTGTATGCAGAAGTCTAAATCCATACGATTGTTTGCAACTTCTTTCTGCCTTTTTCTCCTTTTTCTTGCCTACTTGATCATTCATGGTGTTTTAGTGATAATTTCAGTAGCTTTTTTGTATGGGACTTACCCTGCATGTTCATCTTAATGAAGCCTGGACTTAATGACTACCTTCACTTTCTTGGCATCTGAATGGCTCTAATCTTATACACTTTCATCTTTCAGGACAGCTAAAATTTAATCATCTCAAGAGCACAGCAGAAAGAAGACTGGCTATGAAATCTGACACTCTTGATTTTTCATCTTAGTTTCATCTTTTCTTGGGTAGACGTCAGTAAATAACTCACCTTCTTTGAGACTTGGTCTTCTGATATGTAAAAGTGAGACATAATATTTAAGCACATACTTGAAAGAATAGGATTAAAAGGCACATGTTAGGTTTTTAGACGTTTCAGTGACTCTTTCTACAAAATTTAACGAGGCAGTTGTTAATAAGGGAATCACATCCACCTGATTTGAAATATTCAAGGTAACACTGACACGTATTTCTACCCATTCGTGATACAGTTCAGTTCAGTCGCTCAGTCGTGTCTGACTCTTTACGACCCCATGAACCACAGTACACCAGGCCTCCCTGTCCATCACCAACTCCCGTGATAGAGTGTGAACCTAAAATCATGCCTAAACAGAAGGACATATAAAAATGATGCCTAAGTGCATTCAAGAATGAAAGAATGGACGGTGCTTCCCTGGTGGTCAGTTGGTAAAGAGACTACCTGCCAAGGCAGATGACACAGGTTCAATCCCTGGTCTGGGAGGTTCCACATGGGGAAACTAAGCCCACGCACCACAGACTGCTGCCCATGCATCCTGGAATTCATGCTACACAACAAGAGAAGCAATGAGGCACCTGCACATGGCAACTGGAGAGTAGTCCCTCCTCTCTGCAGCTACAGAAGAGCCCGCGCACCAGCGAAGACCAAAGACAAATAAATAGAATTAAAATAAAAAAGAATGAATCAATGCACTTCCACGCTTGATGGAAGTGATACAATAAACACCAGTAAGCGAACATAATTCAAAACTAGAGACAGAATCATAGAAAGTGGTGTCTTTTCATCTCGTTTGTTGAATGACCACATTGGCCAAGTCCCTCACTCTGACAAGCCTCAATTTCTTAATCTATAAAATGAAGATACGGGATAATAATATATTTAATATGAATTTCTAAATTTTTAGGATCCTCTGACTTGATAATTTGGAAAAGTAAATGGTGTATCTCTGTTTATGAACCAAACCACAAACAGGTCTAAGGTTTCAATCTGTAACATAATTCCACACAGATCCTTTTAGAAATGTAGTTAATGGCTCAGATTGGTAAAGAACCCACCTGCAATGCAGGAGACCCAGGTTAAATCCCTGGGTTGGGAAGACCCCCTGGAGGAGGGCATGGCAACCCACTCCAGTATTTTTGCCTGGACGCCATGGACAGAGGAGCCTGGTGGGCTACAGTTCACAGGGTCGCAAAGAGTTGGACACGATAAAGGGACGAACACTACTATAAAGGGAATATTTCAGAGGAATAAAATTACCCCAGGTGTTTTAAAGATTTTTTTTTTTCCAGAAGAAATAGGTAGCTTCTTGTGCAATAGCAGTAAGGCCCCTATGTATTGTCCTGTGATCCCTCAGAGAAACATGTTTCACTGACTTGTGTTAACATGCTGTCAAACTGCGCTTTTCACACTATCAACTCAACACTCTGATGCATTCCCTTCCAGAAGGCCAGCACGCACAGCCCTCTTCCGACAGTGCAGGAGGCTGTGTTCTTACTAACTGCTTTCTCCATATGAGGTTTAGACGGCGAAGGACATTATCGCTTGCCTTTCTCATGAGGAAATGAATCTCATTACTCTCCTAACTTGTGGGTATTCTTTTAAATGAGTGATTTTGGATCAAAACACGCTTCTGTCAATTCACTGAATGCCTAAGAACATAGCACACTTTTTACATGAAAGCAAAATCACTTTACCTAGTGCTACTTTCCAAAAAAAAAAGGGCAACAGTGTTTGAACACCCCTTTATCATAGATATTGTGTCAATTTCCACGCTATTTTTGCTCGCTCTTGTCATATCAAGAGGAATATATTAACACAGTGCTCTGAAGTCATCTAATATTCACCAGCATTTCTTTGTATTACTAAACTATTTGTCATTTTATGTTTTATTTCATGGCATCAATGTTTATATCACTGGATAAATGAATATGCAATAGTAATCACTGGTGTTCAGCTTTGCCTACAAAACTAACTCCAATTTTATGCCTGTTGCTGTTCACTCACTAAGTCATGTCCAACTATTTGTGACCCCATGGAGTGCAGCACACCAGGCTCCTGTCCTTCACCAACCCCCAGAGCTTGCTCAAACCCACGTCCATTGAGTCAGTGATGCCATCCAACCACCTCATCCTCTGTCATCCCCTTCTCCTCCTGCCTTCAATCTTTCCCAGCATCAGGGTCTTTTCCACTGAGTCAGTTCTTCGCATCAGGTGGCCAAAGTATTGGAGTTTCAGCTTCAGCATCGGTCATTCCAAACAATATTCAAGGTTGGTTTCCTTCTGATTGACTTTTATCCCTGAGACTATTCTTTTTCACATAGGTTCTTCACTCATAAGAAACAGATTTTTTTGCAAGTTGAAATCTGCGCTTTAATACCGTAATTGTCATTGAGCACAAGGTCATCTGTGATGACCCCTTGCATCTGGAGTGTTCCCTGTATTGCTACCCCTTCCTTCACATCTGAGCTAAACCCACGGCCCTTCCCCACATGAATACCAAAAGTCCATCTCTTACAGCCTCCATTGGTCCTTCAATCTTTTCTGGAATTTTGCCCCTCTGACAACCTGACTTCCCCCCTTTGTCTGCAGTTTCTGTTCTTCTGCGGCTTGCCTCCCTCCACATTTGAAGATACGCTCAATTTTTCCACTTTCAGAGAACCCCCCTCAATTCCACTTTCCCTAAATTAGTGCACTTGCTCTTCTTTCTATCAAGGGAAAAATCACATGAAATAGTATTCTAACATCAATAATTCCTCGTCTTTTCCCTCTCCGATACTTTTGTTGCTGTTGCTGTTTAGTTGCTAAGTCGTGTCTGACTCTTCTGTGACCCCATGGACTGTACCCCACCAGGCTCCTCTGTCCATGGGATTCTCCGGGCCAAAAGACTGGAGTGGGCTGCCATGTCCCTTTCCAGGGGATCTTCCAGGGATTGAACGTGCGTCTCCTGCATTGCAGGTGGATTCTTTCCCTCTGAGGCACCAGGGAAGCCCTTGGCAATACTTCTAGCTCCTTACGATAGAGATTCTGCCTCTAGTATAGAATCGAAACTGTATTTGGAGTTTGCTTCACTAGATAATTTAAAAAAAAAAAAAGATTTTAACCTGATCAATTTTGCAGCATTTAAAACCACAGACTACACTTGCTGACTGCTGCTATTTTCCGGTTTTCCCAGCTTTCCCTCTCTCTCTGAGACTGCACTTTGCAAAGCTGTCCAGCTGGGTCGTCTCTCCCCCGCCGCCACTCCACACACCCTTCGGTGCTGACATTTACTCAGGGTTCATAACCCATCCTCGTCTTTTCACTCCGGACTCCGGGCGGCATCACCCAGCGCCATCTCCAGCCCGCCAATGCCTTCCTCTTTGAAGTATCCAGTTTTTCAGGTTTGTCTTTCTGACCGCCTCCTGGGCATGTCCACATGGATGCGCCAGATGACTGAGATGCATTTCTACTGGCGAGAAAATTTGCAGGTTCAAACGTCCAAAGGTACTACTCTTGCTGCACGCCTGGATTATGAGCATCAGTGAAGACCTCTAGGCAGTGTGCTGAAAAGCAGAGATGGTACTCTGCAGACGAAGGTCCCTACAGTCAAGGCTATGGTCTTCCCAGGGGTCCTGTACGGATGTGAGAGCTGGACCCAACAGAAGGCTGAGTGCCAGAGAATTGATGCCTTTGAACCGTGGTGCTGGTCAAGACTCCTGAAAGTGCCTTGGACAGCAAGGAGATTGAACCTGTCAGTCCTCAAGGAAATCAACTCAGAGTACTCACTGGAAGGACGGATGCTGAGGCTGAAGCTCCAGTACTTTGGCCACCTGATGCAAAGAGGAAGAAATGGTTGGTTGAGGAGGGGGAGTCATGGCAGAAAATGAGGGTGGGGTCACAGGAAGAGTGAAACAAGAGGGAGCCTGGGCTTCCTTCCCTGGGACCTACCGCCTTTCAGCATCTCCACCACAGGCAGCCCAGTCCTTCTCTGCCCCTAATTCAACCCCAGCAGGTCTAAGGACATCTTCTCCTAAAGCACAGGGCTCTCTGCTTCTCACCGCCTCATGCTAACCATGACATGGTCCTCATCAAGGGACCAAGGTGGACAGAAGCTGGAACTCCACATCCAAAGCTGCTCACCATATGGCCCCAGTCAGTTTGCTGCCTGTTCCAAAAAAAAAAAAAAAAAAAAATCAAGAGTGAATCTCCAGCTTCCCTGGTTGGCCCAGTGGTTGAGAATGTGCCTTGCAATGCAAGGGCACGCTGGGTTCGATCCACAGTCTGGGAAGATTTCACGTCACACAGGGCAACTGAGCCTGTGCACCCCAACTACTGAAGCTCACTTGTCTAGAGCCTGTACCCCACAATAAGAGAAAGCCCCTCAAAGAGAAGTCTGTGCACTGCAACTGGGGAGCAGCCCCCGCTCTCCGTAACTAGAGAAAGCGGGCACGCCGCCAATAATAAAAAATTTAATAAAATTATAAAACTCCAGAACTAGTTATGAAAGCATCTACCAATAGTTTCAATATAAATAAACATTAAAAAAAAGTGAATCTCCCTAACTTTGAAGACACCTCTCCTTTCTAAAGAAGGCTAAAGTGCCTAAGAATGGATGCTTTTGAACTGTAGTGTTGGAGAAGACTCTTAAGAGTCCCGCGGACTTCAAGGAGGTCCAACCAGTCCATCTGAAAGGAGATCAGTCCTGAAGATTCACTGGAAAGACTGATGCTGAAGCTCCAATACTTTGACCACCTGATGCAGAAAACCAACTCACTGGAAAAGACCCCGATGCTGGGAAAGATTGGAGGCAGGAGGAGAAATGGACGACAGAGGATGAGATGGTTGGCTGGCATCAACGTGTCAATAGCCATGAGTTTGAGCAAGCTCGGGAGTTGGTGATGGGCAGGGAAGCCTGGCGTGCTGCAGTCATGGGGTCACAGAGGGTCAGACATGACTTAGAGACTGAAGGACAACAAACACCCTTTCTTCAGCCTCAGTATCTCTGCCCGCGGAAGTCTATAACAGCAATAACAACTTGATTATCCACTTCTTCCTGGGCACATTTATCTTTGCTGCTCTCTGAAAGGGTTACTTCTGTGCACTTGTGCACTTAATAAATGGGGAGATTATTGTTGATTTTATTAAGTCTTAAGAGCAATTGTTTTAAACACTGATTTCCATGTAACATTCATAATTACAGAGTTTTTAAGAGTGAAAGCACCTTTAGACATCTTTTAGTGCAAACAGCTCACTCTCCAGACAAAACTAAGGCCAAACGTTATTTTCTCCGAGACATGAAGCAATCAGTGTCAAAGCAGAAATAAACACCAGCTCTCGATGAGGAACAAAATGGAAATGAATATTATTTCACCTCATATGATTAATGTGATCTGGCGTGATCCATACTGAAAGAGCTCATATAAAATGTAATAAATTAGAGAACCTATGAAAGGATTCTGACCAGAACTGTTCTGAGAGTTGTTTATTCTGCAAGATAAAATGGGTTATTTATACATATAAAATTGTTTATGATTAGCTCACACACTGTACTTTACAGGCTAGGAAAACTTGTTTGAATTTTTACTGTTTTTTTTTTTTTTTTTTTAATTATGGCTATGTAATTACATTTATAAAGTTCCTGCTTTGGCCTGGTGTCTTCAAAACATTACATGATTTTATTTTTTTCAAGGGATGAAGGTCAACTAGATAGCCAACACCAATGCATAAACTAGTCAAAAAACTGGAGAATCTGCTTTCAAACCCAGGTATTGCTGCTGCTGCTACTGCTAAGTCGCTTCAGTCGTGTCCGACTCTGCGTGACCCCACAGACGGCAGCCCACCAGGCTACCCCGTCCCTGGGACTCTCCAGGCAAGAACACTGGAATGGGTTGCCATTTCCTTCTCCAATGCATCACAGTGAAAAGTGAAAGTGAAGTGGCTCAGTCGTGTCCGACTCTTTGCGACCCCGTGGACTGCAGCCTACCAGGCTCCTCCATCCATGGGATTTTCCAAGCAAGAGTACTGGAGTGGGGTGCCATTGCCTTCTCCGAAAAACTGGACAATCTGCCTTCAAACCCAGGTATTGCTACCTACGTAGAAAAAAAGGATACTGTAGTTGGATTACAGGTTTCCCAAGTGGCTCAGACAGTAAAAATTCTGCCTGCAACTCAGGAATCCTGGGTTCACCCCCTGGGTGGGGAAGATCCCCTGGAGGAGGAAATGGCAACCCACTCCAGTATCCTTGCCTGGAGACTCCCATGCACAGAGGAGCCTGGTGGGCTACAGTCCATGGGGCCGCAAAGAGTTGAGCAAATAACACTTGCACTTTCATACTTTCACTTTAATTGGATTCAACCACAATTTTATTTTAAAATACCATAGTCTGTTGGAAAATATCCCTTTCGCTTGAAAAATCACATTCACTTAAAATTCACATTCTTGATCCTAGAAGTGACATTTTATAATTCCAATATACGGCGTGCCTCTGAGTCAGGAGTTTTATCTTGGATGCCCTTTAAAGCAGCATTCCCGAATGTTAAAATGATGAATGGCTTTTTATTAAATTTACTGGCCAATCTGCCAATACCTATATGGAAAGCAACGCTTCCCTTTCTTAAGGAAATTCTTAGTTTCTTAAGGAATTCTTAGTTTTAATTTACGTGGTTTGAAATGCGATGTGCTTCAAGTTTCCAATCATGTGGTTTTGCAATTTGAATTCAGAAATAATCTGGTGAGGAATAAAAAGTCCTATCTTGACATAAATTTAATTTCTTGGGCCTCATGTCACTTTTCATGCTAAGGCACTTCAGCTGTGTCCGACTCTCTGTGACCTCCTGGACTGCAGCCTGCCAGGCTCCTCTGTCCATGGGATTCTCCAGGCAACAACACTGGAGTGGGTTGCCGTTTCATCCTCCATGGGATCTGCCCGACACAGGGATCGAATCCTCGTCCTTGCATCCCCTGCATTGGCAGGCGGATTCTTTACCACTAGCACCATCTGGTCACTTTAGACTTTGCAAAACAGCAAATGAGTTTCTGTTCTTCCTCCCAGGGCAGTCTTCTCCTTCACTAGCCTTGAGGATCTATAGAAAGGAAGTGGAGGATTTTGTGTAAGTTGTTTACAACCTATCAGTTCGAGAGTTTAGCATCTACGCTTCACTGCCTACTTACAACAGTGAAGTGACGTGCAAGTCGCTCAGTCATATCTGACTCTTTGCAATCCCACGGACTATACGATCCATGGAATTCTCCAGGCCAGAATACTGGAGTGGGTAAGCCTTTCCCTTCTCCAGGGGATCTTCACGACCCAGGGATTGAATCCAGGTCTCCCGCATTGCAGGCGGATTCTTTACCAGCTGAGCCACAATGGAAGTCCACTTATAACAGAGAAGAAGGAATTATTGAGTTACTGAAAAATAAAATTTGATCCAACTTATCAAAGCAACTTCTTTGTTTGAAAGAGACAGCCCTGACTAGTATGTAAAGTGCCCTGAGAGGTAAGCTACACACAGAGTTGGAATAACATTAGCAGGGCTAACTTCCTTCTGCTACTGGTCAGGGAGGTCAGTTACGACACTGTGCTAACAAAGTCAAGGGTACGTTACAAGCCCAGGTGGGTGGCTGATGTTACTCTGATCCATGGCCAGGAAATGCACCTTCAATTTCAGCTGTTTCAGAATCTTATTAGGGACAGCTGCTGCTGCTGCTAAGTCGCTTCAGTCGTATCCGACTCTGTGCGACCCCATAGACGGCAGCCCACCAGGCTCCCCCGTCCCTGGGATTCTCCAGGCAAGAACACTGAAGTGGGTTGCCATTTCCTTTTCCAATGTATGAAAGTGAAAAGTCAAAGTGAAGTGGCTCAGTCGTGTCTGACTTCTAGCGACCCCATGGACTGCAGCCTACCAGGCCCCTCCGTCCATGCGATTTTCCAGGTGAGAGTACTGGAGTGGGGTGCCATTGCCTTCTCCAAGTTCCTTTAATTATGTGTATTATTTATTTATTTATTGTGCTATTCTACCTTATGTTATTGCTGCTTCTTTTTTTTTTTTTTTTGGCTGCACGTGGGGCATATGGGATCTAGTTCCATGACCAAGGATCAAGATTGTGTTCCCTTCATTGTAAGCACACAATCTTCCCCTTGAGAACATCAGAGAAGTTCCAACACTTGTTAAACATAGGAACACAGCAAACGTTTTCACATGTACTCATACCTCTTTGGGGGAAACTATCCACTCCAGTACTGTTGCCTGGAAAATCCCATGGCTGGAGGAGCCTGGTGGGCTGCAGTCCATGGGGTCGCTAAGAGTCGGACACAAGTGAGCAACTTCACTTTGACTTCTCACTTTCATGCATTGGAGAAGGAAATGGGAACCCACTCCAGTGTTCTTGCCTGGAGAATCCCAGGGATGGGGGAGCCTGGTGGGCTGCCGTCTATGGGGTCGCACAGAGTCGGACACGAATGAAGCGACTTAGCAGCAGCAGCAGCATACCTTGATTTATAATATGCATTTGGGTAACTGGGCTGCCATCTACAGGGTTGCATAGAGTTGGACACGACTGAAGTGACTTAGCAGTTTTTGGGTAACTGGGAGATAAATTATAAATTATTCAGTTACAAATGACATTTTCTCCCACAGGAACATGGGCTTCCCTGGTGGCTCAGCTGGTAAAGAATCCGCCTGCAATGCAGGAGACCCCAGTTCCATTCCTGGGTTGGGAAGATCCCTTGGAGAAGGGCACGGCAACCCACTTCAGTGTTCCTACCTGGAGAATCCCCATGGACAGAGGAGCCTGACAGGCTACAGTCCATGGGGTCACAAAGAGTTGGACATGACTGACCAACTAACCACACCCATATGAACACCATCTGAAGGTGACCGTTCAGATTCTATGCTGGACTGCCAGCCAAGGAGGAATGTGTTTAAAGTTCAGAAACAGACTTACAGACTTAAGAGATGAATATACGGCTGCTGGGGTAGAAGGATGGGGTAAGGGATAGTTAGGGAGTTTGGGATGGACATGGACACACTGCTGTATTTAACATGGACAACCAGCAAACACCGCTGTCCAGCACAGGGAACTCTGCTCAATACTCTGTAATAGCCTTATGGTCACCAGGGGAAGGATGGGGGAAGGGATAGTTAGGGAGTCTGGGATGGACATGGACACACTGCTGCATTTAACATGGACAACCAGCAAACACCGCTGTCCAGCACAGGGAACTCTGCTCAATACTCTGTAATAACCTTATGGTCACCAGGGGAAGGATGGGGGAAGGGATAGTTAGGGAGTCTGGGATGGACATGGACACACTGCTGCATTTAACATGGACAACCAGCAAACACCGCTGTCCAGCACAGGGAACTCTGCTCAATACTCTGTAATAACCTTATGGTCACCAGGGGAAGGATGGGGGAAGGGATAGTTAGGGAGTCTGGGATGGACATGGACACACTGCTGCATTTAACATGGTAAAGCAACAAGGACCTGCTGGACAGCACACGGAACTCTGCCCAGTATTCTTAATAACTTTAGGGTTCCCGGGGGAATGGATGGGGGAAGGGATAGTTAGGGAGTTTGGGATGGACATGGACACACTGCTGTGTTTAACATGGAGAACCAGCAAGGACCTGCTGTTCAGCACAGGGAACTCTGCCCCAGGTCATGTGGCAGCCTGGATGGGAGGGGAGTTTGGGGGAGAAGGGATACATGTGTATGTCTGGCTGAGTGCCTCTGCTGTCCACCTGAAACCACCACAACATTATTAATCAGCTGTACCCCAATATAAAATAAAAGATGTTCTATGTTTTCATAACTTCAGTTCCCTAAGAACGTGCCAACTTGGCTCTCAGTGTCTAGGTTAAGTCATACAGACTGGCCTTTAATTGATAACATAAAAGACGCCAAACTATTTTCTTAGCACTGAAAACATCACGCTTTGTGTGGCCAGCGTTTCACCAAAACCAGGTGGGTCGATTTTCATATTCAAGGAAAATTGCTTGCAGGTGATGCAAGTTCTCCGTACTTTGGAGGAGGGGGTGAGGTCATCCCGGGTTTCAGCCTTTAGAAACAGGATTCAGCACTGTGGTTTCTGTGGTAACAAGCTTTGAGCTCAGGCTTCCCAGTGGTTCAGACAGTAAAGCGTCTGCCTGCAATGCAGGAGACCCAGGTTCAAGCCCTGGCTCGGGAAGATCCCCTGGAGAAGGAAATGGCACCCCACTCCAGTACTCTTGCTGGAAAATCCCAGGGATGGAGGAGCCTGGTAGGCTGCAGTCCACAGGGTCGAGAAGAGTCGGACAGGACTGAAAGACTTCACTTTCTTTCACTTTCCCAGTGGCTCAGCAGTAAAAGAGAGCAGCCGCAATGCAGGAGGCACAGGAGACGTGGGTTTGATCCCTGGGTCAGGAAGATCCCCTGGAGGAGGGCATGGCAACCCACTCCAGTGTTCTTGCCTGGAGAATCCCAAGGACACAGGAGCCTGGCGAGCTATACGGTCCATGGCGTCGCAAAGAGTCAGACGCAACTGAAACAATTTAGCACACAATGCATGAAGGTGAAAAGTGAAAGTGAAGTCGCTCAGTCATGTCCGACTCTTTATGACCCAGTGGACTGCAGCCTACCAGGCTCCTCCGTCCATGGGATTTGACTCTTGCCTGGAAAATCCCATGGACGGAGGAGCCTGGTAGGCTGCAGTCCACGGGGTCGCAAAGACTTGGACACGGCTGAGCGACTTCACTTTGACTTTTCACTTTCATGCATTGGAGAAGGAAATGGCAACCCACTCCAGTGTTTTGCCTGGAGAATCCCAGGGACGGGGGAGCCTGGTGGGCGGCCATCTATGGGGTCACACAGAGTCGGACACGACTGAAGTGACTTAGCAGCAGCAGCACAGCTCAAGTTTGGGTTTATTATCCTAAACTTAACTTTCCTTTACTCTGATTTTATCTGTTTTTCCTAGCCTGTGAACCTTTCCGTAAGCTAACCGCTAATTGTTTCAGAGTGAGGTAAGCCAAATAAACCTAACTGAATCAATGAGTTAAAACCAACAAACAGAGTAACTGCAGACACAGTGTCCTCTGGGAACTAGCAGGATTTGTTTATCCATGCTTCTCTTTCCTCCTTCTAAACCTCTGGAATCACAGGGAAAATGTGAATACTTGTTATGTAAAACACGTTGCAAAACCGTGGAAAGAACACTTCACATGTCCTGAGATTGAGTGGGATCACTCGGCAGAGGGCAAGGCCAACATTCCCATTTTCAGCTTCCCTGCCTCTGGGAGGCTCTCAACACATCCCTGAACGCCAGGAAACAGATAATGTACCCCGCTGGTAGATGGGTCCATTTCGACAGTTATCATTTAGTGCAGTTCACGTTCCTCAGTCTAGACAAAGATAAAAAGGACTCTGGGTGGAGGAGGCTGACGTGACGGGCAGAAGGGGAGCGCTCCTTTTAACACTGAGCTGCAAACACACTGGGTATTGGAGTTGAAGAAACCCAGGGTTTGTGTGATGGAAATCTCTTTGGTGGTGGACCTGTTCAGCAGCTGTACTTTCTCAGATGCCAGGGACATTTTGAGATGTGGCTAGTGCAACTGAGGAGCTGATTTTTTAAGTTTTATGCTAGCTAATGCCAACGTATGCCCAGGTGGCTACCATACCAGACAGAGCAGGTGACAAGACTGGAAACATACACACTCACTATGTCAGCTGTCCATGCCTGTTATCTCCTCTAATTATTTAGCAGTTAACCACATTAGTAAAATTCGGGCTTCCCTCGTGGCTCAGACAGTAAAGAATTCTGCCTGCAATGCAGGAGACCCAGGTTCGATCCCAGATTCAGGAAGATCCGCTGGAGAAGGAAATGGCAACCCACTCCTGTATCCTTGCCTGGAGAATCCCATGGATAGAGGAACCTGGCGGGCTATAGTCCATGAGGTCACAGAGTCAGACTGAAAAACAGCAACATCTAGTGTCTACAAAGAAAATTGAGGACTGGTGTCCTAAATTTCCTCTGAAGTAATTGATGCAATTTAAGTTCTAAATTATACTCTATCGCATTTATCTCTTTGGTTCACGTAGCTTTTTGAAAACAGGAGATAATCTGATGGGTGTGTGGATCAGCTTGCAAATATTAAATGTACAGAAATAAAGTAACTCCCATCCTACAAGTGTCTACATAGGATTCATAAAAGGAAGCCACTCTCGGTAGGCTGGTAAAAACGCGTGAGTCAATTTTATTAGGTGTTAATGACATACTGGTTTTGATCACTTGATGTATTTTTGTTTTACTCAGTATGGCAATTCTAATGTGGGTGCTGGTGGCATGTCTGTTGTCTATGCTCAAGATTTCCTTGTATAATGTCTAAATTATCCATCGATTCATACGCTATGATCTAATACAAGATTGTCTTTTCAAGACAAAGAGAAATCATGAGACAATCGTGTCTCTTTCTCCTTTGTAAAGTAAAAGCAACATACTCATCCTAGTCTCTATGACCGAGCAAATACTGGGAAGGGTTTTTAATATAACAGTTTTTCTTTTCTCTTCCCAACAGATTTGAAAAGACAGACCATCCCTTTTTAATTAGTAAAACAGCAACATGTCCCTGCATGGCTCCGAGAGCCAAACAGATATATAAGGGTATTAAGATAAAAACTTAAACACGAATGATTCCAATGTCAGGTAATTTTCACCATATGGCAATGGGAGGCTAATTCAATATTAAATAGTGATAGGAATTCTGTTTCATTTACAAAGTACACAAGTCAAAGGCGGCTCTTACCACTTCCTGTTTCCTTTGTTATATTATGCCTGCTTCAGTTTCTCAGGCATATGATAAAGTGCCTTTTTGAAAAAAAAAAAATCAAGAAACATTTTCTTGGTTAACGATTAATCGGTGCATACAAATGTTTAACAGGGTGTACTGTCAATTAAAAATAAATGCGAGCCTTCCATAAACTTCTGTACAATGTGGAGCAGGACGTTTCTGGGCCACCCTTTCAGCCTGGTGTTGGGCGAGGATTTTCAGGGTTTTTTTCTCAGGTTTCCAGGAGTCTCCAGTGAATCGGACTGAGTTTTATTTCTGGGTTCCCAGGGTCCAAGCCTACTTTGATTGACAACTCTTTGCAGAGAGCCGGCCGCGGGCCCAGGGATCTGGCACGAGGACCTAGAAATGACAGACAGCGTTGCTCTACAAGGAGGTTCACAGATGCCCATGCGGTAACCACAGGGCTAGGCAACGTGCGACCGAGACTATCTCAGATGACCGAATTCGGATGGAATCACTGAACGCAAGGCACAGGCAAAGGAGCACATGCAGAGAAAGGCCGCCTCGGGGACACAGCTCGTGTGTCCTCCTCTCTGTCTATAATTGCATTATTTATTCCCTGGGGGGCTCTCAGCCCCGAGAAATGGGTTCTTCTCCAATGCTAAGTCACTTCAGTCGTGTCCGACTCTGTACAACCCCATCCCTGGGATTCTCCAGGCAAGAATACTGGAGTGGGTTGCCATTTCCTTCTCCAGTTCTTCTCCAAAGTCACCAGTTATTTAATTTTCAAAAGTAAAAGTGCTATGGATGGAAAAACACACAGTTTTTTTTAAAAAAAAAAAAAAACAAAAACACAAGACAAGCAAAATGCTACCTTTAACCTAAAGTAAGAGAAACGAGAGTCATAAACAATACACGGAAATTTGATGTTGTTTGTGCAGTCCCCAAGTCGTGCCCAACACATTGCGACCCCATGGACCGCAGCACACCAGGTTTCCCCCCTGGAATTTGCTCAAAGTCGTGTCCATTGAATCAGTGATGCCATCCAACCATCTCGTCCTCTGTTGTCCCCTTCTCCTCCCACCCTCAATCTTTCCCAGCATCAGGGTCTTTTTCAATAAGTCAGCTCTTTGCATCATGTGGCCAAAGTATTGGAGCTTCGGTATCAGTCCTTCCAATGAATATTCAGGATTGATTTCTTTGAGGATTGACTGGTTAGATTTCCTTGCTGTCCAAGAGACTCTCAAGAGTCTTCTCCAGCAACACACTTCGAAAGCATCAATTCTTTGGCAGTCGGCTTTATGGTCCAACTCTCACATCCGTACATGACTACTGTAAAAACCATAGCTTTGATTATACAGACCTTTGTTGGAAAAGTGATGTTTCTGCTTTTTAATACTCTGTCTAGGCTTGACACAGCTTTTTTTCCCACGGAGCAGTCACCAATAAACGGGTTCTTTCTTTAATGGCTGCAGTCACCATCTGCTGTGATTTTGCAGCCCAAGAAAATGAACTCTGACACTGTTTCCACATTTTCCAATCTATTTGCCACGAAGTGATGGGACTGGATGCCATCATCTTTGTTTTTTGAATGCTCACTTTTAAGCCAGTTTTTTTCACTCTCCTCTTTCACCTTCATCAAGAGGCTCTTTAGTTCCCCTTCACTTTCTGCCATTAATGTGGTCATATCAGCATATCCGAGGTTGTTGATATTTCTTCACTTGGCAATCTTGGTTCCAGCTTGTGCTTCATCCAGCCCAGTGTTTCTCATGATGTACTCTGCGTGTAAGTTAAATAAGCAGGGTGACATTATACAGCCTTGACATATTCCTTTCCCAGTTTTAAACCAGTCTGTTGTGCCATGTCTGGTTCTCACTGTTGCTTCTTGCCCAGTCTACCGGTCTCTCAGGAGGCAGGTAATGTGGTCTGGTATTCAGATCTCATAGGGAATATTTCACAGTTTGTTGTGATAAATACAGTCAAAGGCTTTAGCATAGTCAATGTAGCAGAGGTAGATGTGATGGAATTCCCTCACCTCTACTAGCTTTAACATCAATATATGTGTACTAAGCTTTCCTCATAGCTCAGCTGGTGAAGAATCTGCCTGCAATCCAGGAGACCCCAGTTTGACTCCTGGGTCAGGAAAATCTCTTGGAGAAGGAATAGGCTACCCACTTTAGTATTCATGGGTTTCCCTGGTGGCTCAAATGGTAAAGAATTCAAGTGCAATGCAGGAGACCTTGGTTCAATATCTGAGTTGGGAATATTCTTCTGGAACCCACTCTAGTATTCTGGCCTGGAGAATCCCATGGACAGAGGAGCCTGGAGGATCCCATGGACAGAGGAGCCTGGAGGATCCCATGGACAGAGGAGCCTGGAGGGCTATAGTCCATGGGGTCCCAAAGAGTCAGACATGACTGAGAGACTAAACACACACATATATATATACATGCACAACTGAGTTACTTTGCTGCACAGAAGAAATTAACAACACTGTAAATCAACTGCACTTCAATGAAATTCAAAAACAAATAAAACTATACCAGATTACCGTGAGGTACCCTCAGCGATATTATGTGACACAAAAGACAATAACTTTGAAAACAACTTCATTTTACCCAAGTACAAATGAAACATGATATACACAAAATTGTTTTGATATCTTCCTTTCAATCACTGATTGCTACAATGCACACCATATATATGAGCAGCTCTCAATACACACTGCAATCATGTGAGGACCTTGTCCAGGGTGTGCCCTAGACTAATAAAATGGAAAATTCTGGAACACAAATGTGACATGGGCACCAGTATTCTAGAACTTCTCAGGTGAGCATCCAGGTCCAACAGTGCTGGGTAGATCAACACCTTTCAAAACTTACTGTGCACACAGGTCACCGGGATACTGGGTAAAATGCTGATCACAATTTTAGCGTGAAAGCAGAGACTCTGTATCTTAAGACGCTCAAGGGGATATGTGGAATACACTCTAAGTTGCACGTGGCCAGATGACCCTAAAGGGCGAAGTGGGGAGGAAACACACAGAAATTTCTACAAATAGGCAGGAATACTTAGAATTGAGATTTTCAGGGCTTCCCTGGTGGTCTCAGTTCAGTCAGTTCAGTCATTCAGTCATGTCCGACTCTTTGCAATCCCAGGAACCACAGCGCGCCAGGCCTCCCTGTCCATCACCAAATCCTGGAGTTTACTCAGACTATGTCCACTGAGTCGGTGAGGCCGTCCAACCATCTCATCCTCTGTCGTCCCCTTCTCCTTCTGCCTTCAGTCTTACCCAGCATCAGGCTGTTTCCAAATGAGTCAGTTCTTTGCATCAGATTGGCCAAAGGATTGGAGTTTCAGCTTCAGCATCAGTCCTTCCAAGGAATATTCAGGATTGATTTCCTTTAGGATGGACTGGTTGGATCTCCTTGCAGTCCAAGGGACTCTCAAGAGTCTTCTCCAACACCACAGTTCAAAAGCATCAATTCTTCTGCACTCAGCTTTCTTTATGGTCCAACTCTCACATCCATACATGACTACTGGAAAAACCATAGCTTTGACTTGGTCAGCAAAGTAATGTCTCTGTTTTTTAATATGCTGTCTAGGTTGGTCACAGCTTTTCTTCCAAGGAGCAAGCGTCTTTTAATTTCATGGCTGCAGTCACCGTCTGCAGTGATTTTGGAGCCCCCAAAACTAAAGCCTCTCACTCTTTCCTCTGTTATCCCAACTATTTGCCATGAAGTGATGGGACCAGCTGCCATGATCTTAGCTTTCTGAATGCTGAGTTTTAAGCCAACTTTTTCAATCTCCTTTTTCACTTTCATCAAGAGGCTCATCAAGGTGTCATGTTTGAGGGCTTCACAAAGAGTCATTTGTGAAGAACAGCATGTGTCAAGGGTACTAGAAGCTGAGTTCCGTGACGAGCCTACAGCGCATGAAGCGTCAGTCTCGCTTGTAGATGCTGCGTCAAGCGGCAGGGCTGAAGGCTTTCACAGGGCAGGCTGTCACGCTGGAGCGACCCACAGGGCAGGCAACTGCAGGCGTCCGGTAACCAACATCCAGCAGAGTACTGAAGCTCGCAGCCTGTGGGAATGGGGAGCTCACCAACAACCAGGAGGCGGCTCCTCCCCCAAGGCAGGTACCCAAGATACGGGGTGTATCTTCCATCATCCGGAAATGGCCCTACTGCTGTGTCCCGTCTGGGTACCACATGTGTTCACCCATCAACACCATTAACATACGTGGCTCAATGGAACTTCTCAAAGATGCTCCAAGGTGTAGCTATGCTGCCTTTGTTTTGCAACGGCTATTGTGGTGTCTGATGTTACACGGTGAAGAAATATGTCTGCTTACTAAGGCAGAAATTTAAAGAACATTTAGGTCAGTGCTCTGTGGTGACCCAAAGGAAAAGAAGTCTTAAAAAGTGGGGATGTGTGCGTGTTAGTCGCTCGGCCGTGTCCGACTCTTTGCGACCCCATGGACTGCAGCCCGCCAGGCTCCTCTGTCCATGGGATTCTCCAGGCAAGAACACTGGGCTGGGTAGCCATGCCCTCCTCCGGGGGATCTTCCTGGCCCAGGTCTCCTGTGGTGCTGGCATATTCTTTACGATTTGGGCTACCTGGAAAGCTGTGTGTACATATAGCTAATCCACTTAGCTGTGCAGCAGAAACTAACGTAACACCCTACATCAATTATACTCCAATATGCAGAAGGGAACAGCAACCCACTCCAGTCTTCTTGCCCTGGAAATTCCACAGACAGAGGAGCCTGGTGGGCTGCAGTCCGTGGGGTCGCAAAGAGTTGGACACGACTGAGCAACTTCCACACACACACGTACACTCCAGTAAAAAAAAATTTTTTTTAAGAATACTGATGTTCTCATTACCAATTTAAATGCCCAATGGATAAATGGGTTTTTGAGCTTTAACTAACTGACCCCTCCCCAACTGCCATCCTTCTTTTATTTTCCCTTTATTCACAGAGCTCTCCCAGCTCCTGGCTGTAGCTGGCTTCTTACCCAAACTGTAAGCTATGAAGGAGGCACACTCACGTGGTCCCCAAGACCACGGCAGTAACTGGATGAAGCCTTCCTTCTGGATTCACTACGTAATCCTGAGCCAGAACTTCGCTTTTCTCCCTCAACTTTCTTTCCCACCACAAGAACCGCAAACTACACAGCAATATCAAAACACAAGCTCTGCTCAGATAACCTACTGTTACATTTTCTCAGCTCTGCCTACGTTCTTGCTCCATCTGAGAAGTACCAGGATTTATCTCCCTTACAAACAGTAAAGAAAGCAGCTGGACAAAATAATAATAATAACATAAACCATGCATTGTCATGTCAGAGTCCTCCAGGGGAGCTCAAAGTCCCAGTGAACGACTCAGGAATGCAGAGGAGAGCTAACACCTACTTGATGTATCGTCAGCTTAAACTTGAAGCCCATTAAAAAGTGATGCTGGGCTTCCCTGGTGGCTCAGTGGGAAAGAATCCACCTGCAGATGCAGGAGACGTGGGTTCAGTCCCTGGTGCAGGAAGATGCCACATGCCATGGAGCAGGTAAGCCCATGCACCACAGTGACGGAATCTGCGCTCCAGCCTGGGAGTCGCAATGACCGAGCCCACAAGATACAACCACTGAAGCTCACGAGCCCTACGTCATATCCTCCACAACAAGACAAGTCACTGCAATGAGAAGCGCGTGCATTGCAACTAGGCAGGAGGCCCCGAAGGTCACACAGCAACAAAGATCCAGCACGTCTCAAAAAAAAAAAAAAAAAAAAAAAGCAATGCTATAACTGTGCTGCTAAGTCACTTCAGTCGCATCCGACTCTGTGCAACCCTACAGATGGCAGCCCACCAGGCTCCCCCGTCCCTGGGATTCTCCGGGCAAGAACACTGGAGTGGGTTGCCATTTTCTTCTCCAATGCAGGAAAGTGAAAAGTGAAAGTGAAGTTGCTCAGTCGTGTCCGACTCTTAGCGACCCCTTGGACTGCAGCCTACCAGGCTCCTCCGTCCATGGGATTTTGCAGGCAAGAGTACGGAGTGGGGTGCCATTTCTGGAGATGCAAACTATGAAACACTCAGGTCATGAAGTATCTTTCAAAGGTGGTATCTTAAACAGTGTTTACTTAGAGATACCGTTATCTGTCTTACAGGGATTGCAATAATTTTGAGTACTTTAAGCATCTTTTATGAGACATCTGCTAGGTCTAACAGTTCACACTCTTTGAGTGGGGCTTTCAAATGTTCAGGACCAAACTGAGAAATCACACACACACACACAACACACACACACACACACACACACACACACGCACGCGCACGCATTTGTGAGTCATCTTTACTTGCTGGGGGTCAAGGTGGTTTTGAAGCCATGAATGTTGTGTAATGCTGTTTGCTGTGACTGAGTTGTGTGTGGGAGAGGGGCATCATGCCTGAGAATTTCTAGCATCATGATCTTCTGTCTACAGAGATGCTTGTTTGGTTGTGCGTGCTGTCTGTGTGTCTGTTTACCTCTCAGGAGCTGGCATCTTTTCAGGACACAGGAGGACCCCGAGTCCTGGCCAGTGTCCTGGGGTGCTGACTCGGAGCGCAATGGCCAGACTTCGCCACACAGTGTTGGTTTACAAATGCCAGTGGTTTTCTTGGCTCTGAGGTCACCTATGAGCTCCTCTCAGCCACAGTGGGATTCCCTGGTGGCTCAGATGGTAAAGAGTCTGCCCGCAAGGCTGGTGGGAGGCCTAGGTTTGATCCTTGGGTGGGGAGGATCCCCTGGAGGAGGGAATGGCAACCCACTGCAGTATTGTCACCTGGGAAATCCCATGGACAGAGGAGCCTGGTGGGCCACAGTCCATGGGGTCATTGCAGAGTCGGATACCACTGACTAAAACTTTCACTTTTAAGCCACCGTAAAAACCATCATGGGGGTCTCATCTCTACCAAGACACATTTCATGCCATTTGAACAAAAATATAATTGTCCATGAAGCTACAGAATTGTGCATGGGACTCTGCTGTTCTGTGGCGTGTCTGAAAACCCTGAAAGTTGTCAGTCGTGTCCAACTCTTGAGTTCTCCAGGCCAGAATACTGGAGTGGGTAGCCGTTCCCTTCTCGGGGAAGTCTTCCCAATCCAGGGATCGAACCCAGGTCTCAAGAGAGATTTAAGTTTCCTCTGGGGTAAAATCGTCTCTTGAGCAACACTGTCTGCTGACTTGCCGTTCCAGGCTAGCGGTTCCGCAGGCGGGAATGTCCCTTCTTCCCTCTCACCCCTCCACCCCCACCCCGAGCCCTTCTACCAACCACAGGCATCTAAGCACGAACACCAGGACATTCCCGAGCTTCTGAGCCAGCTCCGCTGTGGGCGTGAAAACACGCCTTCTCGGGCTCACAATTCAGCCGCGCTCGGGTTCTGGAAAATGAAGACAGCTACTAGCTGGCGGCCGGATTTGAGGTTTCAGGGTTTGAGGAAATGTGGGCAAGTCAAGTCTGCACACATCTTTCCCACTCCCACAAGGAGAGAGCTGACTGTGTTCCAAAGTGAACATAGTCCTTGTTCCAGAGTTCCAAAGTTCCCTGTTTTCCCTGGGGCTAAGAGCAAACTGTGGACCTCAGCCTGGGGATGACTTCAATGTCGGAATGTTACTTCAAATCCAGACTCTTATCAACTAAAAAATAACTGTGCAGTACTATGTTCATAACATCAAGCAAATGTCACTTGGGTACAATAGTCTATGAATTGCTCACAGGTTACACAGAGAGCATCAAGAATTAAATAATTTGCTTCTTTGCTTCTTTAATTAAATATCTAATGCCTAAAACAAGATGTGGACAAATAACAAGCAATGTGATCTAAATTTTAAATGTGATCTACGTCTGTGGAGTATACCACGCTCTCATATTACACAGGGTGAACCACAAAACTACATCATATTTTAAGAACACTTAACTCCACTGTATATACATCTCTGAAATTTGTTCTGCCATGAAGAAAACTCACACTTCTCCAGCGTCTTTCACGTTACTATGTATGACTTCTCCAGTCTATCAGCCTTTTTTGATTTCTAGTTTCCAGTAAACTAAGCTTAAAGGCATAGATGGCTCTGCGGTTGTGTATAGGTCTGTTATTAATATCACAGCTGGAATTTTAGAACACTTTGAGCCGATCTGAAACAAGCTAGTTGCATGGTTGCATTACTGTTGAAGTTATGACAGCCAGTTGTCACAAAATCTCTAGTTTGCTATGAAAGACCTAAGTCCTCCATCCTAAAGGAGATCAGTCCTGAGTGTTCACTGGAAGGACTGATGTTGAAGCTGAAACTCCAATCCTTTGGCCACCTGATGTGAAGAGCTGATTCACTGAAAAAGACCCTGATGCTGGGAAAGATTGAGGGCAGGAGGAGAAGGGGGCGACCGAGGATGAGATGGTTGGATGGCATCACCCACTCAATGGACATGAGTCTGAGCAAACTCCGGGAGATGGTGATGGACAGGGAGGCCTGGCGTGCTGCAGGGCCTCCATGGGGTCGCAGTCCCCATGCAGTCCATGGGGTCGCAAAGAGTCGGCCACGACTGAGCGACTGAACTGAACTGAAGAATGAAAATGAGGAGAATAAACGTAGCCATGTGGATCAAAAGAAAAACTTCAAGATATCTGATATAAATGTATGACAGAGAAAAACCAAAGATTCTGAGTGTTTAAACTCAAAGAAAATCTACACATAAAATTCAAAGCAATTAAAAAAAAAAACATTTGAAAATACACACTGCAGTGCACGTAGAAAGAGAGAGAAAGGGAACAGAGGTAAATTATACAGAAGGGATATGTCCTCTCTGATCTGTCTCAAGGTCCCCGAGGAGCCCCCTGGCTGGCAAGATGGTTGCCACTTGCATCGTCCTGTGGCTCCAACATTGTCCTGTGGCTCCAACATCGTCCTGTGACTTGCCACAACAATGTGCCACTATATTATTAAAGTAAAAAAAATCCAAGGGGAGGAGCAAGTCCCACTAGAAATGCGACTTCCGTTCGATATCCAGTCTATGTCTGACTCTCCCATCACTTTGCTGTCCTATTACGGAGCCAAGTGGACATCCCATCCTAGAACTGAGGTCCAGACTTTCTCTAAACGTGAGCGGCCGCAGATTCAAAGGCCAAATGAACACTCAGCGGGATGCGATGATTCCACAGCACTGTCAGCAGAGACAGAGGCAGGTGGAGGGAAATACACAGTCTAAGGGTTTTAATGTCTCTAAGGCACAGAACGCTACCACAGCCACACTACTCAACAAAGCTCAGGATTTTCCACTTGCACCTGTTATAGATTGCAAATGACTGTCCTTTTTTTAAAAAAAAAATCTTGTCGCCATAAAACAAGCACTTAATTCTCAGGTTGTAAGATTTGGCTAGTTTCTAAATCTACAAGTATAATAATTGTCTATTTTTATCACATCGCCGCCACCCAATTCATACACCCGCTGCGGATGTGGTCTAAAGTTTTTGTTGGCAGGAGCTGAGTGGTGACAGATTTCTTCGTTTCTGCGTATGTTCCAGCCCGTGACAAGCCCGGTTCTGCAACGCTCACAGCATCTGTGCTCACCCCACACTTTCCAAAGCCGGGGCTATTTTAAGACAACACTTTCGGTGTCTTACTACAGCTCACTTCCTTATCTGCTCACCTGAGCACGTGCTTTGCCTTTCCTTCTTGAATCACAGTGTAAAAGGCGACCAACCACACGGACGGTGAGCAGCAGAAAGTGGCAGAGACATGGGGCCACCCCCGAATTAGAGCAATCCCGTAAGAGATGCCCCGGCAAGACGGAAGACGCCCCAACCCCAGGACGCTCCGCCCTGAACCCCAGAATCATGGACAGCAGATATCACTGCCTGGATGAGGCAAAGGGCTTTGTGGATGATGCCAACAGGGGTACCAATCACTCGCTTTTGAGTCACTTAAAGGGGAGATTATCACCAGCTCCCAGAGTTCACTCAGACTCACATCCATCGAGTCAGTGATGCCATCCAGCCATCTCATCCTCTGTCGTCCCCTTCTCCTCCTGCCCCCAATGCCTCCCAGCATCAGAGTCTTTTCCAATGAGTCAACTCTTTGCATGAGGTGGCCAAAGTACTGGAGTTTTAGCTTCAGCATCATTCCCTCCAAAGAAATCCCAGGGCTGATCTCCTTCAGCATGGACTGGTTGGATCTCCTTGCAGTCCAAGGGACTCTCAAGAGTCTTCTCCAACACCACACTTCAAAAGCATCAATAACATATGTTAAATTGTAACAATGTTATATACCTAGAGTATTTTATAATATATATACATGGAATGTTATAAAATTCCCACTGTGATATTAGTAACAGACCTGTACATAACTACACAGACACGAACATATAAAGTAATATAGTAATGGCTGATTTACATTGCTGTACGGCAGAAAGCATTAATTCTTCGGGGCTCAGCTTTCTTGATATATATATTTATATATTTGTATAAATTTATATCAGCCGGGAACAGTATGAAAAGGCAAAATGATAGGATACTGAAAGAGATACTCCCCAGGTCAGTAGGGGCCCAATATGCTACTAGAGATCAGTGGAGAAATAACTCCAGAAAGAATGAAGGGATGGAGCCAAAGCAAAAAGAACACCCAGCTGTGGATGTGACTAGTGATAGAAGCAAAGTCCGATGCTGTAAAGAGCAACATTGCATAGGAACCTGGAATGTCAGGTCCATGAATCAAGGCAAATTGGAAGTGGTCAAACAAGAGATGGCAAGAGTGAATGTCGACATTCTAGGAATCAGCGAATTAAAATGGACCGGAATGGGTGAATTTAACTCAGAAGACCATTATATCTACTACTGTGGGCAGGAATCCCTCAGAAGAAATGGAGTGGCCATCATGGTCAACAAAAGAGTCCGAAATGCAGTACTTGGATGCAATCTCAAAAACGACAGAATGATCTCTGTTCGTTTCCAAGGCAAATCATTCAATGTCACAGTAATCCAAGCCTATGCCCCAACCAGTAACGCTGAAGAAGCTGAAGTTGAACGGTTCTATGAAGACCTACAAGACCTTTTAGAACTAACACCTAAAAAAGATGTCCTTTTCATTATAGGGGACTGGAATGCAAAAGTAGGAAGTCAAGAAACACCTGGAGTAACAGGCAAATTTGGCCTTGGAATACAGAATGAAGCAGGGCAAAGACTAATAGAGTTTTGCCAAGAAAATGCACTGGTCATAGCAAATACCCTCTTCCAACAACACAAGAGAAGACTCTATACATGGACATCACCAGATGGTCAACACCGAAATCAGATCGATTATATTCTTTGCAGCCAAAGATGGAGAAGCTCTATACAATCAGCAAAAACAAGACCAGGAGCTGACTGTGGCTCAGACCATGAACTCCTTATTGCCAAATTCAGACTGAAATTGAAGAAAGTAGGAAAACCACCAGACCATTCAGGTATGACCTAAATCAAATCCCTTATGATTATACAGTGGAAGTGAGAAATTTAAGGGCCTAGATCTGATAGATAGAGTGCCTGATGAACTATGGAATGAGGTTCTTGACATTGTACAGGAGACAGGGATCAAGACCATCCCCATGGAAAAGAAATGCAAAAAAGCAAAATGGCTGTCTGGGGAGGCCTTACAAATAGCTGTGAAAAGAAGAGAAGTGAAAAGCAAAGGAGAAAAGGAAAGATATAAACATCTGAATGCAGAGTTCCAAAGAATAGCAAGAAGAGATAAGAAAGCCTTCCTCAGCGATCAATGCAAAGAAATAGAGGAAAACAACAGAATGGGAAAGACTAGGGATCTCTTCAAGAAAATCAGAGATACCAAAGGAACATTTCATGCAAAGATGGGCTCGATAAAGGACAGAAATGGTATGGACCTAACAGAAGCAGAAGATATTAAGAAGAGGTGGTAAGAATACACAGAAGAACTGTACAAAAAAGAGCCTCACGACCCAGATAATCATGATGGTGTGATCACTGACCTAGAGCCAGACATCCTGGAATGTGAAGTCAAGTGGGCCTTAGAAAGCATCACTATGAACAAAGCTAGTGGAGGTGATGGAATTCCAGTGGAGCTATTCCAAATCCTGAAAGATGATGCTGTGAAAGTGCTACACTCAATATGCCAGCAAATTTGGAAAACTCAGCAGTGGCCACAAGATTGGAAAAGGTCAGTTTTCATCCCAATCCCAAAGAAAGGCAATGCCAAAGAATGCTCGAACTACCGCACAATTGCACTCATCTCACACACTAGTAAAGTAATGCTCAAAATTCTCCAAGCCAGGCTTCAGCAATATGTGAACCGTGAACGTCCTGATGTTCAAGCTGGTTTTAGAAAAGGCAGAGGAACCAGAGATCAAATTGCCAACATCCGCTGGATCATGGAAAAAGCAAGAGAGTTCCAGAAAAACATCTATTTCTGCTTTATTGACTATGCCAAAGCCTTTGACTGTGTCGATCACAATCAACTGTGGAAAATTCTGAAAGAGATGGGAATACCAGACCACCTGATCTGCCTCTTAAGAAATCTGTATGCAGGTCAGGAAGCAACAGTTAGAACTGGTCATGGAACAACAGACTGGTTCCAAATAGGAAAAGGAGTACGTCAAGGCTGCATATTGTCACCATGTTTATTTAACCTATATGCAGAGTACATCATGAGAAATGCTGGACTGGAAGAAACACAAGTTGGAATCAAGATTGCTGGGAGAGATATCAATAACCTCAGATATGCAGATGACACCACGCTTATGGCAGAAAGTGAAGAGGAACTAAAAAGCCTCTTGATGAAAGTGAAAGTGGAGAGTGAAAAGGTTGGCTTAAAGCTCAACATTCAGAAAACGAAGATCATGGCATCTGGTCCCATCACTACATGGGAAATAGATGGAGAAACAGTGGAAACAGTGTCAGACTTTGTTTTTCTGGGCTCCAAAATCACTGCAGATGGTGACTGCAGCCATGAAATTAAAAGACGCTTACTCCTTGGAAGGAAAGTTATGACCAACCTAGATAGCATATTCAAAAGCAGAGACATTACTTTGCCAACAAAGGTTCGCCTAGTCAAGGCTATGGTTTTTCCTGTGGTCATGTATGGATGTGAGAGCTGGACTATGAAGAAGGTGAGCGCCAAAGAATTGATGCTTTTGAACTGTGGTGTTGGAGAAGACTCTTGAGAGTCCCTTGGACTACAAGGAGATCCAACCAGTCCATTGTGAAGGAGATCAGCCCTGGGATTTCTTTGGAAGGAATGATGCTAAAGCTGAAACTCCAGTATTTTGGCCACCTCAAAGAGTGGGTGGCGAAAAGTTGACTCATTGGAGAAGACTCTAATGCTGGGAGGGATTGGGGGCGGGAGGAGAAGGGGACGACAGAGGATGAGATGGCTGGATGGCATCACTGACTCGATGGATGTAAGTCTGAGTGACCTCCGAGAGTTGGTGATGGATAGGGAGGCCTGGTGTGCTGCAGTTCATGGGGTCGCAAAGAGTTGGACACGACTGAGTGACTGATCTGATCTGATTTGATAAATTTATATATTTATAAAATGGATGCTTCTGAACTGTGGGGTTGGGGAAGACTCTTGAGAGTCCCTTGGGCGGCAAGGAGATCCAAGCAGTCCATCCTAAGAGAAATCAGTCCCTGAATAGTCATTGGAAGGACTGATGCTAAAGATGAAACTTGAATACTTTGCCCATCTGATGCAAAGAACTGACTCACTGGAAAATGCCCTGATGCTGGGAAAGATTGAAGGCAGGAGGAAAAGGGGACAACAGAGGATGAGATGGTTGGATGGCGTCACTGATGCGATGGACATGAGTTTGAGTAAGGTCTGGGAGTTGGTGATGGACAGGGAGGTCTGGCATGCTGCAGTCCATGGGGTTGCAAAGAGTCAGACATGACTGAGCAACTGAACTGAACTAAATGGCAGAAAGCAATACAACACTGTAAAACAATTATCCTGCAATTTAAAAATAATTAAATTTAAAAATAATTTTTTTAAAAAGTGTGTCAATGCACTGTTGCTGACTTGGAAGACAGAGGACCATGTGCAGGTACAGGTGAGAGGTGTCCGGGAATAGAGTATGGCCACCACCCAACATCCAGCAATAAAGCAAAGGCCTGCATCAACAAGAGGCAAGGAGCTGCTTCTCCACCGTGGGAGGGAGCTTGGATCTGGGCTCTTCTCCACAGACCCTGCAGTCAGGAGCCTATCCTGCAGGGCACTGTGTGACTTCCGTCTTCCAAGACCCTAAGCAAAGAATTCAGCAATGCCTTGATGCGTTCTTGACCTATAGGAACTGTGAGCTAATAGACAGATTGTGTCTGAAGTCCGCACACCTTTGGTCAGTCGTTACACAGCGGTTGAAAACTAACACCAGTGTCTTCCATGAGAACTTCTCAGTCTACTGGGTGTGAGTGTGCTGGGTACAAGGATGCAGAGCAAAACACAAGGAATATGGTCAATATTTAATAACTTAGTATGGAGTATTAAGCTCAGTGCAGTCGCTCAGTCATGTCCGACTCTTTGCGACCCCATTGACCAAAGCATGCCAGGCCTCCCTGTCCATCACCAATTCCCGGAGTCTACCCAAACCCATGTCCATTGAGTCGGTGATGCCATCCAGCCATCTCATCTTGTGTTGTCCCCTTCTCCTCCTGCCCTCAATCTTTCCCAGCATCAGGGTCTTTTCAAATGAGTCAGCTCTTTGCATCAGGTGGCCAAAGTATTGAAGCTTCATCATCAGGCCTTCCAATGAACAATCAGGACCGATCTACTTTAGGTTGGACTGGTTGGATCTCCTTTCTGTCCAAGGGACTTTCAAGAGTCTTCTCCAGCACCACAGTTCAAAAGCATCAATTCTTTGGTGCTCAGCTTTTTTTAATAGTCCAATCCTCACATCCATACATGACTACTGTAAAAACCATAGCCTTGACTAGATGGACCTTTGTTGGCAAAGTAACACCTCTGCTTCTTAATATGCTGTCTAGGTTGGTCATAACTCTCCTTCCAAGGAGTAAGTGTCTTTTAATTTCATGGCTGCAATCACCATCTGCGGTGATTCTGGGGCCCCAAAAATAAAGTCAGCCACTGTTTCTACTGTTTCCCCATCTATCTGCCATCAAGTGATGGGACCAGATGTCATGATCTTAGTCTTCTGATTGTTGAGCTTTAAGCCAACTTTTTCACTCCTCTTTCACTTTCATCAAGAGGCTCTTTAGTTCCTCTTCACTTTCTGCCATAAGGGTGGTGTCATCTGCATATCTGAGGTTATTGATATTTCTCCTGGCAATCTTGATTCCAGCTTGTGCTTCATCCAGCCTAGCGTTGATATACTCTGCATGTAAGTTAAATAAGCAGGGTGACACTATACAGCCTTGAGGTACTCCTTTTCCTATTTGGAACCAGTCTGTTGTTCCATGTCCAGTTCTGTTGCTTCCTGACCTGCATACAGGTTTCTCAAGAGGCAGAATGGAGTATAACCCATCAAAATATTGCATTAGCTTGTTGTCCACTTGAAACTAATATACTATTTTTTAAACTTTTTTATTTTGCACTGGTGTCTAGCTGATAAACAATGTTGTGATGGTTTCAGGGGGACAGCAAATGGACTCAGCCACACATATGCATGTATTCCTTCTCCCCCAAAGTCCCCTCCCATCCAGGCTGCCACATGACACTGAGCAGAGTTCCCTGTGCTGTCCAGCAGGTCCTTGCTGGTTCTCCGTGTTAAATACCACAGTGTGTGCATGTCCATCCCAAACTCCTTATCGCTTCCGCATCCTTTCCCCTGGTGACCATAAGGTTATTACAGAGTATTGAGCAGAGTTCCCCGTGCTCAACAGCAGGTCCTTGCTGGTTCTCCGTGTTAAACACAGCAGTGTGTCCATGTCCATCCCAAGCTCCGTAATTCTCCCTTCCCCTCATTCTTCTGCCGGCAAGTTCTGTGAGCCTGTGTCTGTTTCGTAAATAGGTTCACTTGTAGCATTTCTTATGCACCCCTGTGTTCCCTGCAGTACTGTTTACAATAGTCAAGACAGGGAAACAGTGTAAATGTGCACTGAGAGAGGACTGCAGAAAGAAGATACTGTGTGTGTGTGTGTGTGTGTGTGTGTGTGTACACACAATTAGGTAGAATGAAATAATATCATTTTGGAGCAACACGGATGGACCTACTTACTGATCATCATACTGAGTGAAGTAAGTCAGACTAATATAATATTGTAAAGTTAACTACACTTCAATGAGAGCAACACAAAATAAAATGCCCCCAAAGCTTGCGACTGGCTATTTTGAGATGACCATGGGCAATAAAGTGCTTCCCTGGTGGTTCAGCTGGTAGAGAATCCGCCTGCAATTCAGGAGATCCTGGATGGATTCCTGGGTTGGGAAGATCTGCTGGAAAAGGGATAGGCTACCCACTCCAGTATTCTTGGGGTTCCCTGGTGGCTCAGCTGGTCAAGAATCTGCCTGCGATGTGGGAGACCCCGGTTGGATCTCTGGGTTGGGAACACACCCTGGAGAAGGGATAGGCTCCCCATCCCAGTACTCTGGCCTGGAGACTTCTACGGACTGTATAGTCCATGGGGGTTGCAAAAGTTGGACACGACTGAGCGACTTTCATACGATACAAATGGGCAGTAAAGGTCCATCTGGGGATTGATCCTGTCTCCTTTTTCCCGCAGTGTACAAGTCACACTGCTTGCACCATCTACACGTTTCTTAAATTCATCCTTCCTGGATTCTCAGCTGGGTGACTTTCACCCATGTTTTGGCAAGAACCTCCTCCTTTTCTCATCTCATCTCCAGCCTCTGGTCTGAGCTCCCTCTGACCGTCCACCACCAGATTCACCCTCCCAAAACAGAGCTGGGACTGACCAGCCTATGCTGCTGCTTTAAAAAGATAAACTAAGGGATCATCATGGGGGCTTCCCTGGTGGCTCGTTGGTAAAGAATCCACCTGCCAACACTGGAGACACACGTTCGATCCCCAGTCCGGGAAGATCCCACATGCCTCGCAACAACGAAGTCCGTGCACCACAAGTACTGAACCTGAGTCCTGGAGCCCGGGAATCCCAACCACTGGGCCCACGTGTCGCAACTAATGAGGTCCGTGTGCCCTAGAGGCTGTGCTCTGCAACAAGAGGAGCCACTGCAATGAGAAGCCTGCAAACCATAAACAGAGAGCAACTTCCGCTCGCCCCAACTGGAGGAGTCTGCACAGCAGCAAAGACCCAGCAGAGCCAATAAGGAAATAAAATCAGCTTTACAAAAGGAACCATCATTACCCGCTTTGTGAAGCAGGAAACCCTCCTGCTGGAAGTCAAGTTCTCCAGGACCCAGCTCCAGTCTTCCTGTTGGTCATTAATTCTTATGACATCACACAGTGTTGACTCTTATCAAACAAGCACCTTGGACTGGTCAGTTCCTGTCACTGCACTTTTGTGATATTCTGCTCCCATCCAACAGCGCCAGAAACGTGCTGTTTCTGCAGCACGTGCTAACGTGTGCTTTGGCACAGGCGTAGCACTGGTACACGTGCCTCCAGTTCAGTCACTCAGTCGTGTCTGACTCTTTGCGACTCCGTGGACTGCAGCACACCAGGCCTCCCTGTCCATCACCAGCTCCCAGAGTCTACTCACACTCACGTCCCTCGAGCTGGTGATGCCATCCGACCAGCTCATCCTCTGGCATCCCCCTTCTCCTCTCGCCTTCTTCCTAGGTGCTGTCCATCCTTTACAGCTCAGTCCAGATGCGACGTGCCACGAGGACCTCTCGCATGGCGTTCAGTGTCTCTTCCGTCGTGAGTTTGCACCACCCAGCGACATGACCCTGGACAGTCTATGCTTTCTGATCTAAGACATCTGGCGCCTCTGCAGGTGAAAGGCAAAAATCTGCCCCAGATTCATCACTGTCTTCCTTCAAGGCCTCGGTTTAATGCCTTATGATATGAGGAGTCCCCAAGAGGGCGGATTTGTGCAGGACGTGAAGAATACCGAAGGATGGGACAGAGTCTTCTCAGAACACAGCCACAGTATGAAAAGTTGAAAAGCTGCCAGTTTACAGAAGCCCCTGCATGAGATGATTTGTGCTTGCCTTTCTGTGGCTGCTCTTCTTTCACTGATTCATTTTTGGAAGAAAGGAGAAACGAGGAAAAAAAGAAATTTGGACTCAAGTTGTGAAACAAAACAAATGCTAAGAGTGATGACTGCCTATGAGGAACATGAAATGAAACATGAAATGTCTTATTTTTATACTGCGTGTACTTCACACATTATTTCTGTATTTTTATTTCACATATTACACCTACTTGTATGAGCAGTTCCCTGGATGCCGTGATGAGTCGTAGGTCAAAACACCCAACTGATGTTTGTCTACTATCTTCTCAAACTTCCAACAATGAGCAGTTCAGTGCCATGGGGATCCTTTGCTCTTTAATTTCCAATCTAATTTTGGGACACATTAGGGATAAGATGCAAAACGTATCCGATGAAAGTACGATGGATGCAAAATCCAAAGTTTAAGAGTCCTTACTTGGGAGGCGCCTTCTTCACTTATATTTGAAAAGAGAAGGCACAGTCTATGGTTCTTCAGCCCTTGAGTCACTAGGCAGGATTGAACCTTCCATTTCCATCAGTTCAGAAAACAGTGAAAACAACTGATATTTAAAATAAAACTGTTGAAAAGGAGATGTGTTTGAGATGTGCTTTCATATTAACTGAATCGAAGAATTTTTCTTAAAGTCTACACAAAAATATCTTACATTCTATTCTTTCAGATGGAAGGCTATATTCTTGTGAAACTTAATTCCAAGAATATGACATCAAGTTTTAAGTGTAACTGTCACATAATATGTAAATATTTCATAGGAACGGGCTGTCATTAGTAATTCAGCGTTTCTGTTTGTGAAGCCAATGTCAAAAATGGCATATGTTATTTGTGTCTTGAATGTTTCCCTATATTATAGCAGAGGGCAAAGATATGGGATATTAGTGTAGAAGGAATACCACTGACCACTTATCCAATCTCTTCATTGACAAGAGAAGAAAAAGAGTGAAATGAAGGGTTATTCTGGAAATTACGCTCTCTGTGTCTCAGTTGTGGATAACCAAATTGCCCTGTACATACATGAAAATGTGTTCATGGAAACATAAGTCTCTGTAAGTGTAATTATTTAAATATACACTCTCAGTATCTTCTTGTTCCACACTGTGGGTGGATAAGGATCAGAGGTCTTAACTCACTCCTAGACACCCATTTAGAAAGAAAAATAAAAACCAGGAAGGAATCTATAACTGGAAAGAAAGGTGGACGACCTTAAACACTGAACAACTGCAATAGGTTTCGGGAAGGACTCAGTTCAGTTCAGTCGCTCAGTCGCGTCCGACTCTGAGACCCCATGGACCACAGCGTGCCAGGCCTCGCTGTCCATCACCAACTCTTGGAGCTTGCTCAAACTCGTGTCCATGGAGTCGGTGATGCCACCCAACCATCTCATCCTGGAAGGCTTTATTCATGTCAGAAACTGGGCAGTGCAACCCACCTTCCACAACATGTGTTTCATTCTCTGACGACGATCAGACTTGGGAAAAAATAACAGGCCAGTGGATGGGGAAATAGAGCTGGGTGACAGAGCTGCCTAAAGAGGGAAAGTTCACAGTTTTTCACCCTGCCTTCCATGTGCTTGCACGAAAGCAAACAAGGAAAACCCCGAGGGCTCTTCTCTTTACAAGCGGAAAGGCTACCTGGAGAAGAGAAGGCACTAGGGTGAGTCCTGATGTCCCAGAGGAAATAACATTCTTGCTGTACCATTCGGGGGCTCTGTAACATCGAATGGAACTCTCAGAGGCGCAATTCAAAACAACTTTAGAGGTCACAAAGCCTACTCATCTGTACTGAACGCCTGGACAGCTCTCACTTTCACTCGGGAAAACGGATGGAAGCAGAACGTCACGAAACTGCAGCAACAGGAACTCCCACCAACCACCTGGTAAATTAAACACTGATCTCACATGTGGTTTGAGCAAAAAGAAGGGGTTTAGTGGTTTAGAAGCGGTTTAGCTCAATGTATGGCAAAACGATGAGAATATTGTAATTAGCCTCCAGTTAAAATAAATAAATTTTTTAAAAAGAAGTTTAGGGAAGAGAATGCGATTGATTTGATGCTCAACAGTATTCTAATCATTCCGCATCCATTAGCAAAGATTAAATTTATGTGCAAAGGAAAGTAATGAAAAGGCAAGAAAGAATACTTGAAAATTAAAAATAGAAGGATGGGAATAGTTCGTTGGAACAATGGAAGAAAAAGTAGGGGAATGCCTACAATATAAAACTAAAAGATAACGTGTATATATAACTTGAGATAAAAGCAATTTAGTTGTCCAATCAAGTGTTTTCTTTTCTTTTTTTCTAAAAATACTAGTACACTTTTCAGAAAGAGATAATAGAAGGGGATATGTTAGCTTTACAGATATAAAGCTGGAAACATGGTTTTAGGTTCAAGGTTAGAGAAATGAGAGAGAAGTCATGGCCTCTTATAATTCCACTCTCATCGAGTAAATCAACCACAAATGCTGGGACGTGCAGTCCATGTAGATTATTAACCAAGGAGTTTAATTGAAAGTTCAAAAGTCAACCAGTAAAAACGACAGTTGTCATACAGAAACTGAGTAGCAAGCATCTACAGAATACCGTAGTAGACGCGGTAACTCCGCCTCTTCCAGGATGCCCATGCTCTGACCTCAGTAACTCCGCCTCTTCCAGATGCCTATGCTCTGACCTCAGTAACTCCGCCTCTTCCAGATGCCCATGCTCTGACCTCAGTAACTCCGCCTCTTCCGGGATGCCCATGCTCTGACCTCAGTAACCCCGCCTCTTCCGGGATGCCCATGCTCTGACCTCAGTAACTCCGCCTCTTCTGGGATGCCCATGCTCTGACCTCAGTAACTCCGCCTCTTCCGGGATGCCCATGCTCTGACCTCAGAAACCTGTGCAGATGGTACCATGCAGTGACTCAGAAGACGGGAAGAAATTAAGGCTCCTTGGACAGAGAGTATTATCCTGGCTTATCTGGTGGGCCCAATGGAATCCCGAGGACCCTTACGAGAGGGACGCAGGACGGTCAGAGGTGGGAAAGGGAGGCGAGGTAAGAAGCAGAGATAAAAGGATGTGCTTCAAAGGTGGAGAGAAGGGCAGCGAGCTTAGCAATGGGGGTGTACTCCAGAAATTGGAAAAGGCAAAGCACTGGATTCTCTCCCTGGAGCCTCTGGAAAGAATGCTGTCCCGTCCCCCATCAATACCTGGATTTTAGCCCGAGGAGACCCACTGCAAACTTCTGACCTCCAGACCTGAAAGACGATAACTGTGGGCTGTGTTAAGTTACTAAATGTGTATTTATTTGCTCAGGCAGCAATAGGGAACTAATCCCAGTATGACAATGAGCTAAGACATGACTGAATAAGTGCATGGGTGGATAAATAAATGTATAGTTAAATATGTACAGGGTACACATTTATAGATACATCTATCAGTAAAACTTAGAGATAGATCTATCAGTAAAACTTAGATCTATCAATAAAACAGATACATTGATAAAACTTACAGATATGTTATCAATAGAACTTATAGATACATCTATCAATAGAAGTTTCAGATACATCTATCAATAAAACTTACAGATACATCAATAAAACTTACAGATACATCTATCAATAGAACTTATAGATACATCTATCAATAGAAGTTTCAGATACATCTATCAATAAAACCTATAGATACATCAATAAAACTTACATCTATCAATAAAACTGATCAGATCAGATCAGTCGCTCAGTCGTGTCCGACTCTTTGCGACCCCATGAACTGCAGCACGCCAGGCCTCCCTGTCCATCACCAGCTCCCGGAGGTCACCCAGACTCGCATCCATCGAGTCAGTGATGCCATCCAGCCATCTCATCCTCTGTCGTCCCCTTCTCCTCCTGCCCTCAATCCCTCCCAGCATCAGAGTCTTCTCCAATGAGTCAGCTCTTCGCATGAGGTGGCCAAAATACTGGAGTTTCAGCTTTAGCATCATTCCTTCCAAAGAAATTCCAGGATTGATCTCCTTCAGAATGGACCGGTTGGATCTTCTTGCAGTCCAAGGGACTCTCAAGAGTCTTCTCCAACACCACAGTTCAAAAGCATCAATTCTTCTGTGCTCAGCCTTCTTCACAGTCCAGCTCTCACATCCATACATGACCGCAGGAAAGACCATAGCCTTGACTAGGCGAACCTTTGTTGGCAAAGTAATGTCTCTGCTTTTGAATATGCTATCTAGGTTGGTCATAACTTTCCTTCCAAGGAGTAAGCGTCTTTTAATTTTATGGCTGCAGTCACCATCTGCAGTGATTTTGGAGCCCAGAAAAACAAAGTCTGACACTGTTTCCACTGTTTCCCCATCTATTTCCCATGCAGTGATGGGACCAGATGCCATGATCTTCGTTTTCTGAATGTTGAGCTTTAAGCCAACCTTTTCACTCTCCACTTTCACCTTCATCAAGAGGCTTTTTAGCCCCTCTTCACTTTCTGCCATAAGAGTGGTGTCATCTGCATATCTAAGGTTATTGATATTTCTCCCGGCAATCTTGATTCCAACTTGTGTTTCTTCCAGTTCAGCATTTCTCATGATGTACTCTGCATATAAGTTAAATAAACATGGTGACAATATGCAGCCTTGACGTACTCCTTTTCCTATTTGGAACCAGTCTGTTGTTCCATGACCAGTTCTAACTGTTGCTTCCTGACCTGCATACAGATTTCTTAAGAGGCAGATCAGGTGGTCTGGTATTCCCATCTCTTTCAGAATTTTCCATAGTTTATTGTGATCCACACAGTCAAAGGCTTTGGCATAGTCAATAAAGCAGAAATAGATGTTTTTCTGGAACTCTCTTGCTTTTTCCATGATCCAGCGGATGTTGGCAATTTGATCTCTGGTTCCTTTGCCTTTTCGAAAACCAGCTTGAACATCAGGAAGTTCACAGTTCACATATTGCTGAAGCCTGGCTTGGAGAATTTTGAGCATTACTTTACTAGCGTGTGAGATGAGTGCAATTGTTCGGTAGTTTGAGCACTCTTTGGCATTGCCTTTCTTTGGGATTGGGATGAAAACTGACCTTTTCCAATCTTGTGGCCACTGCTGAGTTTTCCAAATTTGCTGGCATAAAACTGATAGATACTCCAATAAAACTAATAGATAAATCTATCCATAGAACTTATAGATACATCTATCAATAGAACTTACAGATACATCTATTAATAAAACTTACAGATACATATCAATAAAACATATAGATACATCTATCAATAGAACTTACAGATACATCTATCAAGAAAACTTACAGATACATTTATCAATAAAACTTACAGATACATCAATAAAACTTACAGATATATCTATCAATAGAACTCATAGATACATCTGTCCACAGAACTTATAGATACATCTATTAATGACCTTACAGATGCATCAAGAAAACTTACAGATGCATCTATCAATAGAACTTAACAGATACACCTATCAATAAAACTTATAGATACATCAATAAAACTTACACATACATCTATCAATAAAACTTAGATACATCTATCAATAAATCTTAGATACATCTATCAAAAAATCTTATAGATACATCTATCAAAAAATCTTAGATACATCTATCCATAAAACTAATAGATATATCCATAAAACTTACAGATAGATGTATCAACAGAACTTACAGACACATCTATCAAAAAATCTTATAGACACATCTATCAAAAACTCCTATAGATAAATCTGTCAATAAAATTTATAGATTACCAATAAAACTTACAGATATAGATTTATAGATCAATTTACAAATAAATTGCACGAGGTGCCTCCTTAAGCCTGAAGGAGTACCACCAAGGTCCCGGGGTTGCTCTGACTGTGTTGCGTACATCTATCATTTTTGGACATGCTGTCGAGTTCAGCTGATGCTGCATCTCCTAGCTCTCTCCATCGACACAAGTCCTTATTTTATCATCACTGCGTACATTCATTTAAACTAGGGGAAGGCAACAGAGAGATGTCCCCCTCGGTATTTGCTTTAACACACTTGATTAAATGGTTGCTGACCTCTGAGTATTCCTACGATCCTGGCTTGATACGAAGCAGTAGGCTGGTCTCTTAATATTACCCAAATTTCCCATCATCACAGCCCCAAATCACAGGCTGGCCACTTTACAAGGAACAAGAACCAGCCAGTTGGCATGCTTAGCTGGAAGTGAATACCAAGTCTTTTCATGAGACTGTAACCCCATTTTATTAATTTAACTTGTGAAGTGAAGTCACTCAGTTGTATCCAACTCTTTGCGACCTCATGGACTGTAGCCTACAACGGTCCTCTGTCCATGGGATTATCCTGGCAGGAGTACTGGAGTGGTTGCCATTTCCTTCTCCAGAGGATCTTCCCAACCCAGGGATCGAACCTGGGTCCTCTGCATTGCAGGCAGATGCTTTACCATCTGAGCCACGAGGGAAGTCCTACATCCCCAATTTAACTTGGGGGTGGCCTAAAACTTCTCTTTTTAGACCACTACTGCGGGTTCTACTTCTCAGAGAATATCTTCATTTATCGATGCTTCTAAACTGTGCTGGGGACTTTTCTGCTGGTCCAGTGGTTAAGAATCCGCCGGCCAATGCGGGACACGTGGGCTCCATCCCCGATCCAGGAAGATCCCACACGCTGCAGAGCAACTAAGCCCGTGCACAGCATCTACTGAGCCTGTGTTCTGGGGTCTGGGAGCCACAACTACTGATCCTGTACTCAGGATCCCGTGTTCCACAACGAGAGAAGCCACCACAATGAGAAACCCACTCACTACCATGAGAGAAAGCTTACACGCACAGCCATAAATAAATAAACATTATTTTTTTTAATACTTTAAAAATATAGTAAAATATGTTGCAAAAAAAAATCATATATTTGAAGCCGGGTCTTAATCATCTCAATGGAAGTGAAATAGAAACAGAGACAAGATAGGAACTCGGTTCTACTTCTAACTCCAGGCAGGAGTTTCCACTCTGGGTGCGAATTCACTTCAACTGTGGGGGCCTCAACAAGCAGAGAGCCATCTTCCACAACACTGGGTGAGAATCTCTAGGCGTGGTGCCCCACCAACAACATTTGTACAAACAACTCTAGTGGGCTATAATGTGCAACCAGGCTAAAGGAAAAATGACTTCAAACAACTACAGTATTGAGACCCTACATGTGGTGTGACGTATTGTCCAATGAATATGGAGATTTTCTGGCCATGTTTTATCACACCTGTAACACTAGCAGTGACTAATGCCTCATTCTTCCTCTCTGCTGAAAGCTGTCCCTAACATATAATTTCTTGTCCTTAACATGCCACATGCTCCATAAATGTCCTCACAAATATTACTAAATCTGACTCTAGAATTATTCTTGAAATTGACTCATAATCATAGACTAGGGATTCTGGGCCTGTTTATGAATTGTAAGACTGGACTTTCCTAAGAATCTATTCAGTTCAGTCGCTCAGTCGTGTCCAACTCTGTGACCCCATGGACTGCAGCACGCCAGGCTTCCCTGTCCATCACCAACTCCCAGAACTTGCTCGAACTCATGTCTGTCGAGTGGGTGATGCCACCCAACCATCTTTTCCTCTATTGTCCCCTTGTCCTCTCACTTTCAGTCTTTCCCAGCATCAGGGTCTTTTCCAATGAGTCGGCTCTTCGCATCAGGTGGCCAAAGGATTGGAGCTTCAGCTCCAAGAAGCTTCCTATTCTTCCTAAGAATAGTCAGGCTGAAATCAGGCATACGAATTAAAACTGTTAAAGCTAAACTGTGTTGCAATGATTTTAAAATACTTTTCATTCCAGGTTTCCCTGGTAGGTCAGTGGTAAGGAATCCGCTGGCCAGTGTAGGCGACGCAGGTTCAATCTCTGACCCTGAAAGACCCCACACACCATGGCATCACCAAGTCCAAGCACCGAAAGTACTGATCCTGTGCTATAAGGCCCGGGGGCCACAACCACTGAAGCCTGAGCTCCGTAGGGCCCCTCCCTGCTCAGCAACAGGAGAAGTCACTGCAATGAGAAGGCCCTGCTCAGCGCATCTAGAGAGAGGCCCATACAGCAATGAAGATGCAACACCTCCAAAGACAAATAAATATTTAAAAAAAGAATTTATGTACTAAAAGACATATATATATTTCATTCCATTTACAGATTCATGAAACTGAATTGTTTTCTGAAAGCACTTTTCCAAATCAACTGGCCCTTCTTCTGAATAGATATAATCCAAAATGTAACACAAGAAAGTACTGAGTCTTGGGACATCTTATGGAAAAAATGCAAATGAACTTTACAGCCAAGCCAACAAATTTCAAACTACGTTGCTGTTGTTCAGTCCCCAAGTCGTGTCTGACTCTGCAATTCATGGATGGCAGCATGCCAAAATACACAACTGTGTCAAAATAGAGCTCATTCTAATTCTCCCCCAATTTTATTTTTTCCCCTCTATTTTTTACCATATCTGTCCAAAGATCTAATTATTTTCTGAACTTTGGAACATTTTTGTCCATGGTAAATTCACCCTAAATGCTGAATTATGTGGAAGTTCCAGCAGGCGTTGCTTATTTATTTAGGTGATTTCCCCCAGCTCTCTCTCATGTTTCTCATCTTTGGAACAATTTCAAATTATCCATATTTTCAGACATCTGGTGAGCTCCTGATGCTAGTCGTACAGGTGCAATCTAATAAAGTGAGCACCCCACATCACCTGAAAAGATCAAAGGAGCCACTGCCTTTCCAGCTCACCTATCGAGTTTCTCCACTTCATCCTCCACACTGGAAAGGATTCCTGAAAAGTCATTCTGTGAAATAACACCATTTGCCACAACACGGATGGACCTAGAAATTCTCATTCCAAGAGTGGTCAGTCAGACAAAGAAGGAGAAATATCAGATGACATTCCTTATACGTGGAATCTAAAAAGGAATCATACAAATGAATGTACTTTAAAAATACAAAGAGATTCACACAGCCAAAGAATGAAGTAACAGTTGCTGGGGGAAGGGATTCTTAGGGAGTTTGGGATGGACATGGACACACTGCTGCATTTAACACAGAGAACCAACAAGGACCTGCTGTCCAGCACAGGGAACTCTGCTCAATACTCTGTAATAACCTTATGGTCACCAGGGGGAAGGATGGGGGAAGGGATAGTTATGGAGTTTGGGATGGACATGGAGACACTGCTGCATTTAACATGGAGAACCAACAAGGAGTTACTGTAGAGCAAAAAAAGAAAAGAAAAGTTATTCTGCAGTACTTAAACAGCTTTGAGTGAATGACAGATGGAATGTCAATGTGCCCCGTTCACATTCCCTTATCTAAGGATCGCTGGAGGAGATCCTTCTGAAGTTGACGAGCCGATCTTAATAGCATTCATCTTCCATGCCTGAGATCGTGGTACTGACCAAGGATAGACCGGAGAGTGTTGAGAACACATGCTTCAGCAACACTGTTCATGATATTCAAGTTACAAACCTTCCTCTGCGATTTCTATGGCACCCCCTTTCTCTGCAAGCAGTCTCTATTTCCACATAACTCTTTAAAGAGATGACACTACCGTGTATCCATCCAAAAGGGATTGTTAAAAAGGGAAAAAAAAAAACTGAGTGTTTTCTCAGCATCTTGAGGCAGAATATGTCTTCTCATTGGAAGTTAAGATCATAAATATTTTTGTACACATTTAGGTAGAAGGGGAAGATATGTAATTATGCATGTGATTGCTGACCTGATTTTCTGCTTTAGCGGACTACACAGAAGAAAAGTTTCTGTATGTTTGTAAAACAAAATGACTCCGTGAAAAGGACATAGGACATTAACTATATTAAAATACAAACTATTCTCAGTTTGGACCATGAAAAGAATAACAAGCTACACTTAATTATTTTAAGGTAAAATCAGTATGTGTTATACTGTGTATGTGCTATGCTTAGTCGCTCAGTCGTGTCTGACTCTTTGTGACCCCATGGGCTGTAACCTGTCAGGATCCTCTGTCCACAGGGATTCTCCAGGCAAGAATACTGGAGTGGATTGCTATGCCCTTCTCTAGGGAATCTTCCCAACCCAGGGATCGAACCCACATCTCCCACACTGCAGGCAGATTCTTTACGGTCTGAGCCACCAGGGAAACCCTATACTGTGTGTATACATATTCTGCAGTTAAACGTATGAATTGCCTTATAGTCCCACAAAAAACTGGATAGATGTTGTTAATCTATCGAGGAGCAACAACAATGGAAAATAATTACTACGCCTGTCATTGTACTTATAAGACACTAATTCAACTAGTGGTTAATGTGGAAGTCATTTTTCTACTGCTCCCGGCAAGCACAAATAATTATGACCATACAGTGTAACAAACAAGTCCTTCTGTGAAAATGTACATGTACACAAAAGACAGGACAGAACTTCATCTATGTATGAACAGAGACAAATCCTTTGGCCACCAAAACGAAGAGCTGACTCATTGGGAAAGACCCTGATGCTGGGAAAGATTGAAGATGGGAGGAGAATGGGATGACAAAGGGGGAGACGGTTGGATGGCATCACCAACTCAATGGACATGGGTTTGGGTGGACTCTGGCAGTTGGTGATGGACAGGGAGGCCTGACGTGCTGAGATTCATGGGGTCGCAAAGACCTGGACACGACTGATCAACTGAACTGAACTCATGCCGATAAACTAGCAAGTGAAAAAGCAGATTGAAACATTTTATGAAAACTATAATTTCTAATATCACACCACCTTACCTGTCTCATGAGTAACCTGAATGCAGGTCAAGAAGCAACATTTAGAACCAGACATGAAACAATAGACCAGTTCCAAATTGGGAAAGAGGTACGTCAAGGCTGTATATTGTCACCCTGCTTATTTAACTTCTATGCAGAGTACATCATGAGAAACGCTGGGCTGGAAGAAGCACAAGCTGGAAGCAAGATTGCCAGGAGAAATATCAATAACCTCAGATATGCTGATGACACCACCCTTAGAGCAGAAAGCGAAGAAGAACTAAAGAGCCTCTTGGTGAAAGTGAAAGTGGAGAGTGAAAAAGTTGGCTTAAAGCTCAACACTGAGAAAACAAAGATCATGGAATCCAGTCTCATCATTTCATGGCAAATAGATACAGAAACAATGGAATCAGTGAAAGACTATTTTTCTGGGCTCCAAAATCACTGCAGATGGTGAGTGCAGCCATGAAATTAAAAGATGGTTGCTTCTTGGAAGAAAATTATGACCAACCTAGACAGCATGTTGAAAAGCAGAGACATTACTTGCCAACAAAGGTCCATCTAGTCAAGGCTATGGTTTTGCCAGTAGTCATGTATGGATGTGAGAGTTGGATCATAAGGAAAGCTGAGGGTTGAAGAATTGATGCTTTTGAACTGTGGTGTTGGAGAAGATGCTTGAGATCCTTTAGATTGCAAGGAGATGCAAGCAGTCAATCCTAAAGGAAATCAGTCCTGAATATTCATTGGAAGGACTGAAGCTGAAGCTCCCATACTTTGGCCACCTGGTAAAACAACGAGCTGACGCGTTAGAAAAGACTCTTTTGCTGGGAAATATTAAAGGCAGTAGGAGCCGGAGACAACAGAGGATGAGATGGCTGGATGGCATCACCGACTCAATGGACATAAGTTTGAGTAAGCTCCAGGAGTTGGTGATGGACAGGGAAGCCTGGCATGCTATAGTCTATGGGGTTGCAAAGAGTCAGACACAACTGAGCAACTGAACTGAATGATAATTTCTAATATTAGAAATATAACTTGAGCAACCTTTAAAAATCATTAGAATGTGATTTTAGTATGTGAGAATTCTGAAAATTTTTATTTTTGTTTTGGTAGGGATCAAACCATTTTATTGAGAGGCTTTGAGCTTTGGACACTGAAAATACTAGCTTTAGTTGTGTGTAATTTGAACAGAATGAAAATATCCAAAGAAGAAACCCATTTAGATGTGATTAACAAAATAGAGACCCATTAAGTCTGGAGTCTTGTAATAGAAAAAAACAATAATGCCATTAATATACCTTTTTGCCATTTAACAAACTCCAGGGAAAGTGTGAAGTGTCTTTTCCCCATAAGCAACCTTTGCATTTTGGGAATTGTTGGTATAACCTCTCTGAATAGGCTTCATTATCTGAAAAGGGGTAGGTTTGGAGTCAATCCTTAAATTGCCTTCAGTGGTAACATTCTCTGAACTTTAGAAATCCGAGAAAGAAAATATACAAGAAGAAACAAACTCACCAGCATGGAAAAACGTATAACAGAAGAACAGTTTTCGAGTAATTGAGACGATCAAAAACACTGAACTAGGACCACTTCAGCTCAGGATAAACGGCATAGGTCTGTACAGATGTGTAAGAGGAAACATAATTCATTTCTCTATCAATGGATTCTTGGAAAGTTTCCAAAGTAGGGGCTAGAAATCAAATATCCAAATGGAAAATCTACTGAACGTGCATACCTTAAGTTAACCCAAACAGACAATGGCCAAAAAAGTGGGGTAGGACATGAAGGATGGAGATAGAGTCACGCGGAATGAACTTCTTAACACTCCCTTCACTATCTTGAAACCTCTTTCTTGCCTGTATGTATGCATTCAAACCCTTTGTAAGAGGGGTGGTCAGAAGCCAGTGCCCCTGTGTTCAACATTAACGAAGGACGCTAATCAATTCCAGGACGTTCACACCAAGCGATGACACTGCATGACACGCTGAACTCACTGGTAAGCAGCCGTGTTCTCTTCCGAATACTTTTATATTCTTCCCAGCTGTGAAGGCCACAACTCACATAGGAAGTGACATCTAATACAAGTCCATGTAGCCACAGACTACGCTGGATGATAAAGTCGCAGCTTCTTAGGAGTATGACTTAAGGGGTCATCATCAACACGGACCTATTTGAATAATTATAGACGCTCTTTCTGGTCTTGGATAAGTCTCACTAGTTTACAAATGCCCAGTCTAGACGGCATCTACGCCTCACATCTATTAGTAGGAGGTTCTAAGTGAAAGTCGCTCAGTCGTGTCTAACTCTTTGCAACCCCATGGACCATAAAGTCCATGGAATTCTCCAGGCCAGAATACTGGAGTGGGCGGTCTTTCCTTTCTCCAAGGGGATCTTCCCAAACCAGGGATCGAATCCAGATCTCCCGCACTGCAGGCGGATTCTTTACCAGCTGAGCCACAAGGGAGGCCCAGGAGGTTCTAAGAAATGGTCCAAAACAAGTATACTGACCAGACTTCTGGACTCTCATGAAAGAATGAACTTGACACATTCTTCCAAGGAAGCCAAGAAAGAAAGTAATTTCGGAATTCTGGGTTTGTGTGGTGGTCTAGACATCAATTTCTTTTAAAGGGATTGAATTGCATCTTGTCTCGAGAAACTAAAATAACAGGAAATAAGTAAGACCAAGAAATGAATTTAAAAGAGGGTAAGTTACACAAGTTTTACATAAACCGTTAGAACAGCACAGTGTGATTTGCAAATGTCTCCAATTTTATTGGAAAACCAAACAGGTATTGTATTTTCGTAGCTTCGGCCTGAGGCAAATAGGTCTGTGACAGCAAAGATCCTTAAGTCCAAACTTAGCCACCAGGGAAACCCAGAGCCGCCAGGTAAGCCCCTTGATTTTTCTCATTATCAATTTTAGAGTCTATTTTCTTGATGTGGACCAGCCTAACAAAGGATTTCCTTTCCAAGTTATTGATCATTTTATTGCTTGAATCTGAGAGGTCTCGAACTCTTTCAAATTGCAGAAAAAATTCACTACTGGCTGTTGGATTAATACTGACCCTCTTGCAACCATGGTGAATTTTAAATAACTTAAATGAATTTGCAAGAAGCTCATGTAATTTATGGTCCAGTGTATTTTAGCCTGAACACTGGAGCATCAAAGCCAAGTCTCCTGAACTGGCAGGCAGATGCTTTACCATCTCAGTGAACAGGGATCCGGAGGGCAAGACCCTCTCTTGCAAATGCCAATATTCACATCTTGTTAAGTCGCTTCAGTCGTGTCCGACTCTGTGCGACCCCATAGACGGCAGCCCGCCAGGCTCCCCCGTCCCTGGGATTCTCCAGGCAAGAACACTGGAGTGGGTTGCCATTTCCTTTTCCAATGCATGAAAGTGAAACGTGAAAGTGAAGTCGCTCAGTCATGTCCGACTCCTAGCGACCCCATGGACTGCAGCCCATCAGGCTCCTCCATCCATGGGATTTTCCAAGCAAGAGTACTGGAGTGGGGTGCCATTGCCTTCTCCGATTCACATCTTAGTATCCAGTTTTATTTTTCAGGCACTTAGATGATGCCTTTTGAGGACCTCGAAGTTCTCTGTTCCTGGAACCGTTCATACACAGCTGGATGTACAAGTAGTGGAAATGGAACAGCAAGTTTCCAAACGGTGGCCAATTTGAGTCTACAAAATATCTAAAAAAAAAAAAAAAAGAATTCCATGGAATTCTCCAGGCTAGAATACTGGAGTGGGTAGCTGTTCCCTTCTCCAGGGAATGTTCCTGACCCAGGGATCAAACCCAGGTCTCCCGCACTGTAGGTGGATTCTTTAAGAGCTGAGCCACCAGGGAAGCCCAGAAAATATATCTAACATCCCACCAAATGCTCACCTAGTCTAAGGTTCTGTGAATCTAAGGATCCATGTCTTTGCCTGGTTTACATTTTAAATCCTCCTTGGGGAATACGAGGTCTCACCTTTATTTCTGCTGCTGCTGCTGCTGCTAAGTCACTTCAGTCGTATCCAACTCTGTGCGACCCCATAGACAGCAGCCCACCAGGCTCCCCCGTCCCTGGGATTCTCCAGGCAAGAACACTGGAGTGGGTTGCCATTTCCTTTTCCAATGTATAAAAGTGAAAAGTGAAAGTGAAGTCACTCAGTCGTGTCTGACTCTTAGCGACCCCATGGACTGCGGCCCACCAGGGTCCTCCGTCCATGGGATTTTCCAGGCAAGAGTACTGGGGTGGGGTGCCCTTGCCTTCCCCACACCTTTATTTCTAGGGAGCCAGTAAATACAGAACTGAGAGCTTAGGGGTTGACTCAATGTGCAGATGACATGTTACTGAGACGTCTTAGATCTTATGGACAAACCCGAGTGAGCTTTTGTTGCCAACCCAATACAGAGTCTCGGGGCGTCCTCCTGAGAGTCCCCCTGCTTTCTCTGCAGCATGGATGCTGGATTTCTTCCATGGGAGGCTCAGGGATTTACAGTGTCACAAACATGACATCTGTCACCCTCCCTGAGACTGAGGCATGGGCTGGCACAGCATCACGCAGCTGCATTTCATGGGTGAATTGAGGTCACAGGGAGCCCAAGTTCAGGAGGGAAGAGGCTACGTGAGGGCTGGCATACATGCTGTGGTTCATTGGAAGTCATCTCCGGGTTCGTGCATGCTCAGTCACTCAAGTGTTTCTGACACTTTGCAGTCCAATTGACTGTAGCCCCTCTAGGCTCCTCTGTCCATGGGATTTCCCAGGCAAGCGTACTGGAACGGGGTTGCCATTTCTTTCTCCAGGGGATCTTCCAGACCCAGCAATCGAACCTCCATCTCTTACACTGGCAGACGGATCCTTTACCACTGAGCTACTAGGGAAGCCCATCGTTGGGACCAGCGTCCTATATCTGGTTCCCAAATACTCAGTTCTCTTCCAAGACACCAAAGTCACATCATTCCAGAGTCAAGGGTGGGGTGAAGTTACAAAAGTGTGTCTCCCAAGAACCTTCAGGTGCAGAAGGATTTACTTGGGTGCGGCTCCTTTTGATCTGAAGGCATGTGAACCAAAGAGATGAGTCATTTGCCTCTCGGGTGTAAACACACAACCATGAGACAGGCATAGAAGTAGGAGAATGGCCACAGACACCTCAGTACGAACACTCAGATTTCATACAGACTTTTCAACCATGTGAAGACTCTTAGAACAACCCACCCAGGTTTTGGTTCTGATGTACCTTTTCCTCTTTCAAGAGGCCAGAGCTTCTTGCAGAAATGACTGGTTCTCATTCAGAGTCAGGAATAAACAAGATGAGACCAGAACATCTGGACAAATCAAGAGAAATAATGATATCAAAGACAAGCAGGGTTAAGTCAGAAAGACTCAGTGGCCAAGCCGAAGGAGCGTGCACTTGCTGATGTTGAGCCACTTTCAGCTTCAGTAAGGACAGATCTGTAACTGAGTGAAACCTCACAAATATATTTCAGTTCAGTCGCTCAGTTGTGTCTGACTCTTTGTGACCCCATGGACTGCAGCACGCCAGGCTTGCCTGTCCATCACCGACTCCTGGAGCTCACTCAAGCTCATGTCCATTGAGTCGGTGATGCCATCCAACCATCTCATCTTCTGTTGTGCCCTTCTCCTCGAACTTTCAATCTTTCCCAGCATCAGGGTGTTTTCTAATGAGTTAGCTCTTCGCATCGGGTGGTCAATGTATTGAATTTTCAGCATCAGTCCTTCCAATGAATATTCAAGACTGATTTCCTTTAGGACTGACTAGTTGAATCTCCTTGCAGTCCAAGGGACTCTCAAGAGTCTTCTCCAATACCACAGTTCAAAAGCATAAAATCTTCGGCGCTCAGCTTTCTTTATAGTTCAGCTCTCACATCCATACATGACTAGTGGGAAAACCATAGTCTTGACTAGACTGACCTTTGTTAGTAAAGTAATATCTCTGCTTTTGAATATGCTGTCTAGGTTGGTCATAATTTTTCTTCCAAGGAGCAAGCATCTTTTAATTTCATGGCTGCACTCATCATCTGCAGAGGTTTTGGAGCCCAATAAAATAGTCTATCACTGTTTCCATTGTTTCCCCATCTGTTTGCCATGATGTGATGGGACCAGATGCCATGATTTAGTTTTCTGAATGTTGAGCTTTAAGCCAATTTTTTCACTCTCCTCTTTCACTTTCTTCAAGAGGCTCTTTAGTCCTTATTCACTTTCTGCCATAAGGGTGGTGTCATCTGCATATCTGAGGTTATTGATATTTCTCCCGGCAATCCTGATTCCTGCTTGTGCTTCTTCCAGCCCAGCGTTTCTCATGATGTACTCTGCATAGAAGTTAAATAAGCAGGGTGACAATATACAGCCTTGACGTACTCCTTTGCCAACTTGGAACCATTCTGTTGTTCCATGTCCAGTTCTAACTGTTGCTGCTTGAGTTGCATACAGATTTCTACTTAGATCCATGAATTTGTATGTACATTTAAAAAATCTAACTAGTTGGTTATACTGTGAAGATGAGAGGTGTCATTTTTCAGTTTGAAAATCTAAGTGTGGGTCATGTTTTTTTGCACATAAGCAACAGAACGTGAGCTGAGATTTACATTTTCGCTACAGTTAGGTCAATGAATAAGTTAGATTATCCAATTAGGGGACCTCCCTGGTGGCCCACTGGTTAAGAATCCACATTCCAAAGCAAGGGACATGGGTACCATCCCTGGTCAGGGAACTAAGATCCCACACGCTGTGCGGCAACTCAGCCTTACATGCACCACAACTAGAGAAACCGGCATGCTGCAATGCAGAACCCAGTGCAGCCAAAAAGATAAAAAATAATCTCAACAAGGAGAGATCTTAGTAAGTCTAATCTCGTTCAATGATCAGAAACTCCCCTCAATTTTTAAAAGCGGTGTTAGGATAGACAGAACGTTTGACCCAGGATAGAGCAAATGGTGGGCCTCCCCGGTGATCAGTGGTAGAGAACTTGCCTGCCAATGCATGACACCGAGGAGACATGGGTTTGATCCCTGGGTCGGGAAGACCTCCTGGAGAAGGGCATGGCAACCCACTCCAGGATTCTTGCCTGGAGAACCCCAAGGACACAGGAGACTGGCGGGCCACAGTCCATGGGGTCACAAAGAGTCAGACACAACTGAGTCAGGAAACAACAACTAACAATCAGAAGAGTAGAGGACGTTTTCCAAGAAGACACGCTGCCTGATGAAGCCAATGTGCTGGAGAAGACATGGAAAGACAAACGGAGCCCAGGCGGAGATGGGAGAAAGGGGAGGGGACACAGTCGTGGTCCTTTCCTTCACCCTGTTTCTCTGGCTCTCAGGAACTGAGCAGAAAGGAAAACCAAAGGGAAACCAGGGCGCCTGAGACCTCACAAATGAACTGACCACTCAGAGAGCCCCTAGAGACGTTTCCCTGCCCACCCTTGCGGATGAGATGTTGAGATCAGATGCCCTCACTGTTTCACTTTCTGCAAGGGGATGTGGAAACACCTCACGTCAAACAGTCGGGTCTGGCAGGAGAACCAAGCTGATTGTGCAATGGGAGGAAAGGCTCCGAGGTTTTCACGTGAATTCAGAGAACAAACTCTAAGGGGCTTAGAGTAGCCCCTTCCGTGGGGGAGAAGTCATCCCTACAGAAAAGAGGAGAATTATGCCAAGCAAAGCATGATAAAAATTATGCCAGGCAAACCACGGGGGAATTATGCCAGGCAAAGCATGGTAAAATTATACTAGGCAAAGCATGGTAAAATTATGCCAGGCAAAGCACAGCATGTCCCAGAAGACCACAGACACACCCTCCTCAAATTCAAGGGCTCAAGATAACTTAGTATTTATTAATAAAACCCATTCCATAGGAAAAAAAAAAACAGGGGAAGGATGTTGACAAGCATTTGTTCACATCAGTAGAAGTAGAATCTCTGAACAGGACAACCTGTGACAAACATGGTCAAATGGAACAATAAACCAAGGATCTCTGAGAATGTAGGAGGCTACACAGGTGTCATGGAAATCGCTCTAAGAGGCTGAAAAAAACTGCAACCAGGTTTTGCAATCACAACGTATAGGGAGCACTGTTGTCACTGGTAACTCTGGAAGACAGAAAAGGTACCCAACCAATGGGTACACTGCGACAGAGATCTACACACAAATGACTACAACAGTCATCTGGTCCTTACTAACTGCATTTGAGAAGGTACCACCAATAACATGGACTAGATGCAGAAAGAGCAGGTTAACGTGCAGAGAGAATTTAGAGAAAAATCAAGATTCTGGGAACAGCAAAATAAGAAAACAAACATGTGTCTTAACACCACCCTGGTTAGTAAGAAAATGATTTCCCCTCAAAAAGTTAAAACCTTTTATTGAACAATCCGGCAACCTAACAGGAAGTTATAGCCTCGGGTACACACCAAAGCAAAGTGGGCTCCCTTGATAGTTCAATTGGTAAAAACTCTGCTTGCAATTCAAGAGATCCCAGTTCGATCCCTGGGTTGGGGAGATGCCCTGGAGAAGGGAAAGGCTACCCACTCCAGTATTTTGTCCTGGAGAATTCAGTGGACTGTATAGTCCACGGGGTCGCAAAGAGTTGGACACAACAGAGCGACTTTCACTTTCACACACCAAAGCAGGAGTACTGAAGTAAGACCTGTGATAAGACTTCAGAGGTGCTTAAGACAGGCCTAGGAGAGCCTCCTGGCTGGGCAAAACAGCTACTAGGAACGTGAGGGACGTGTTCTAGCACAGCCTCACACGCTCCGAGTAGTGACTGAGGCTAAGAGGAGAGGATCTCTCCAAAGGAAGTGCTACTCCCCCACTCCAAGCCCAAAGAAAGGCAATGCCAAAGAACGCTCAAACTATCGCACAATTGCACTCATCTTACACGCTAGTAAAGTGATGCTCAAAATTCACCAAGCCAGGCTTCAGCAATATGTGAACCATGAACTTCCACATGTTCAAGCTGGTTTTAGAAAAGGCAGAGGAACCAGAGATCAAATTGCCAACATCCGCTGGATCATGGAAAAAGCAAGAGAGTTTCAGAAAAACATCTATTTCTGCTTTACTGACTATGCCAAAGGCTTTGACTGTGTGGATCACAATAAACTGTGGAAAATTCTGAAAGAGATGGGAATACCAGACCACCTGACCTGCCTCTTGAGAAACCTATATGCAGGTCAGGAAGCAACAATTAGAACTGGTCATGGAACAACAGATTGGTTCCAAATAGGAAAAGGAGTACGTCAAGGCTGTATATTGTCACCCTGCTTATTTAACTTATATGCAGAGTACATCATGAGAAACGCTGGACTTGAAGAAGCACAAGCTGGAATCAAGATTGCCAGGAGAAATATCAATAACCTCAGATATGCAGATGACACCACCTTTATGGTGGAAAGTGAAGAGGAACTAAAAAGCCTCTTGATGAAAGTAAAAGTGGAGAGTGAAAAAGTTGGCTTAAAGCTCAACATTCAGAAAACGAAGATCATGGCATCTGGTCCCATCACTTCATGGGAAATAGATGAGGAAACAGTGGAAACAGGGTCAGATTTTAATTTTTTTGGCTCCAAAATCACTGCAGATGGTGACTGCAGCCATGAAATTAAAAAACACTTACTCCTTGGAAGGAAAAGTTATGACCAACCTAGATAGCATATTCAAAAGCAGAGACATTACTTTGCCAACAAAGGTCCGTCTAGTCAAGGCTATGGTCTTTCCAGTGGTCATGTAAGGATGTGAGAGTTGGACTGTGAAGAAGGCTGAGAGCCAAAGAATTGATGCTTTTGAACTGTGGTGTTGGAGAAGACTCTTGAGAGTCCCTTGGACTGCAAGGAGATCCAACCAGTCCATTCTGAAGGAGATCTTTCCTGGGTGTTTATTGGAAGGATTGATGCAAAAGCTGAAATTCCAATATTTTGGCCACCTCATGAGAAGAGTTGACTCATTGGAAAAGACTCTGATGCTGAGAGGGATTGGGGGCAGGAGGAGAAGGGGTCGACAGAGGATGAGATGGCTGGATGGCATCACCAACTCGATAGACATGAGTTTGAATGAACTCCGGGTGTTGGTGATGGACAGGGAGGCCTGGCGTGCTGCAGTTCATGGGGTAGCAAAGAGTTGGACGTGACTGAGAGACTGAACTGAACTGAATCTCATTCCAGCCACAGCACAGAATCCAGTTCATAGGAGACCCTCCCAAATTTTAAGACAAAATTGTATTGGCCAAAGTGTGACCCGTCTGGAATAGAAGAGCGTGGCTTAGTTCACAATGTAAATGTGACCCTTAGCATTCACAGCTATGTATGGGCAGGAAGCAGGTTGAGAAATTTATTCACAGGGTGTGTTTTCTGGTTATTGAGCAGCTCAGGAACATGTTAGAAAGGAAAAGAACATTCCAGAAGATGGAGCCCAAAGCGCTGGAGAATAACAGACTAGGGAGCAACTTCCAGGAAGCTGACTTGACCTAGGAATACTTCCCACTCCTGGAGACGGGCCCTTCAGTAAATCACAGCCATGGAAACAGTGAGTTAGACTTGCACATGCCCATATGCACAGCTTGTCAATTTGTGTATTTCATCAACAGGAAAATAAAAAAGCTGTTACTTGTCATTTTCAACTTTTAGTGCCCTATCAATTTTTAAAGACGTGTCTACTTTTTAAAGTATAAGTGGCATCATCTGGATGGTGATATTAGGAATCACTTTATCTTTTCACCATACTTCTGTACATTAAAAAATAAACTCATGTCACTGTTAAAAAAGCATAACTCATGAAAGAGAAATTCTGAATCTAGGATCTTCTGTTCAAATTCTTCAAATATTGAAAGCTTATGAGAAACAGCTGCCATAACATGGCTAATTTTAGGGGGGGGAAATGAACAATTTTATTGTCCCAAAGTTGAAGACTGAATTGTTTTCAAAGAATATACACAAAAATATTCTTCAGCCATTAGAATGACCTAGGTGCATCTTACTATCGTCAGGTTATGTTTCTAAATATCATACTAAGTGGTCCAAAAAGGATGACCTGTTAGTGAATGCAGCTACAATCCAGTTCTTCATTACATATACATATATATATATACATATTCAGTATTTGAATATCCACATATATTCCAGTATTTGAATATTTATATACACACACATATACATACATATATATACACACAGACACCTTGCCACCCACGCAACAGTATGCATGCACATACACTTCTAACTTAAATACATATACAAATAAATCAATGAGATAAAATGTCATAATATTAAAATATTTCACAAAGTTAAAAACAAGTGGTTAAATTTCAATGCCTGTAAGGTGATGACTTCTAAATCTATGACCCCCCTCACACTTCCCATGCAGGCCCCACAACTGCTTTGCTGATGCTTCTGAGGCACCTCCACCAGGCCATCCCGCAAACACGATGAAAAAAAAAAAAAATCCATTATTTTTGTCTCCCAAGCCTATCATTTGCATTCTCTAATATTCATGCATTTTCCCAAGACTATTATCTGATAATCACCATGGAGTGCTACCATCAGTGGGCATTAATCAGTATATACGGTGAGGAACATTTCTGGCCGGTATAACGAGAATGATATTTATCTCACGGGGTTGTGGAGGCTATTTAAATGCAGTTCCTTTAACAAGCCCTGAACAAGTCCTGTGACAACTGAGCAGTAAATGGACAGTAGATACCATTAAAATTATCATTATTCTCCTTCTCCTTATTCTTTATGTCATACTTACGTATATATAACAGTTTTGTAACTAGCTACCTTATTTAACATACTTCTGTTATCATTAGTAATATGAATTCTTTTGCCTTTTCTATCTTTTTTTTTTTTTTTTTAACGTGGACCGTTTTTAAAGTCTTTATTGAATTTGTGACGACATTGCTTCTGCTCCATGTTTTGCCTTTTGGCCATGATGCACGTGAGATCTTAACTCCCCCACCAGGGATCAAACCCACACCCTCTGCACTGGAAGGCAAAGTCTTCACCACTGGACCACCAGGGGGGCCCGTGGCTTTTCTGCCTTCTAAAAAGATGCTAATGTAGATTCCCAAAATTTTAAATCATTGCATTGGCTAGTGCTCCCACACTGATGTCATTAATAATAATAAAAATGACAGCAGGTGCTCTTCTTTGCTGTTCACTCTAGTGGAATACTCCTTCCATCATCAAGATACATTTAGGCATTTGGTTGTAGTTACTTTCATTCCTTTCATTTCTATTTTACTTAGACTTTTATCCGAAACAGTGGCTGAATTGTATCAAATTCTTTTTTGGCACTTATTGAAACAGCAAAGTTTTTTTTTTCATTTAACTTAATAATGTCATGAATTACATTAATACATCTACTAATATTGAATCACTTTGGTATTCCTAAAATAGCTGTTACTTCGTTATGGGGTATTACTTCTTAATATACTGCTGGATCAAATGTTCACTTCAAGAGTTTCCATTAATATTTATATAATTCAGATGACACATTATGCATATAACTTTCTTACTCTCTGATCGCTGTCAGATTTTAGTACCAGAGTTAATCTACCTTTATAATATTTAATAGAACGACTCCTTTTTATATGGCCTCGGTCAGTTTTAGTACCACAGAGATTCATTGTTCCTTTAAAGTTCAATAGCATGGTAATTTCACTTGCCTCGTATTATGGGGGAAATTACCTATGAAATAACCTTTATCTGTCACTTTGTAAATGAACAGAGAGAGAGTGGAGGAAGCCTTTGACAACCTTGTTCAACTGGGACCATGACTATTGGTCTGTTTAAACTTTCCTAAATTTCAGCAAGAGAAGATGTACCTTGTAACTTACATATTGCTTTCCCTATACATCCCAACTTTATTTTTTCACTTATCATCGACATTTCTCTCTCCATCTCTCCCACCTCTTTCTTTACCTCACTTGGACTAGGTGTACACAGGATTTTTTTCTACAGGTTCTGCAGTGTGCACCAGGCCTCAGGAAAGTAGACTCTACAAGTAATGACCAGGTTTTTTTCTAGATGATAAACCAGCTCGAGGACAGCATACTTAAATCTGCAAGCTTCTAATCCTTGTCTTATCGTAACTTGCACAGAGAAACCCATGGCAACCAGCATGATGCAACCACTTAAAGGGAACATGGTCACCTTGTCCCGCAATGAGACGATGAGAAGCCAGCTCCCAAACATAAGGACCAGAACCAAGAAAACAGCCAGGCTTTTTTTCCCAGAACCACAGCTGCTGCAGTGGTCACTGCTGGCCTGTCAACTGGGGCATGCTCTGAGCTCGGACTGTGCTCTGGAAACTCTCTACCACGTGGATCTGCGGTGGGTGCCCAGCTGCAGCCTGACCAAGAGACAATGAGGTACTTACATGTGTGGTCAGCCACCCCCCATCCCCACTAGAGCCCTAGACTATGACGGTGCCCAGGACGGGGATCAAGAGCTACAGATTGGGCCCCGGACCCATTCGCGCCTCCTTTGTCTACTGCACCCGATTAAGTAAGCCTGGGCAAGCAGTCTGCGTTTCTGAAAATACTCAACTAGGTCAGCTTGGGTTGGAGAGCCGGACGAGCCACATTGGTATAAACTGGTCCTACTACTGCTGTAGTCAAGACTTTCTACATCCTTGGAACGAGACTCGGGACTTACATTTGGTGAGAAGCCCTGCAGGATGGACCAGATGAAGCTGTATTAAGGTACACCTAATGCTGCAACCATAGTGGAACTCCGCCATTCCCAAGCTCTCAGAACTGGGCCAAATACTTACTAGAAGTATCAACAACCTCAGACATGCAGATGACACCGGCCTTATGGCAGGAAAGCGAAAACAAACTAAAGAGCCTCTTGATGAGTGTGAAAGAGGAGGGTGAAAAAGTCGCTTGAAACTCAACATTCAAAACACTAGAATCAAGACATCTGGTCCCATCACTTCATGGCATATTGGGGAACTGATGGAAATAGTGACAGATTTTATTTTCTTGGGCTCCAGAATCACTGCAGAGGGTGACCGCAATGAAATTAAAAGACACATGCTCCTTGGAAGAAAAGCTACGACAAACCTAGACAGCGTATTACAAAGTAGAGACATCACTTTCCTGACAAATGTTCATATAATCAAAGGTATGGTTTTTGCAGTGGTCACGTATGGATGTGAGAGTTGGAAACTAAAGAAGGATGAGAGCCAAAGAATTGATGCTTTTGAACTGTGCTGTTGGAGAAGACTCTTGAGAGTCCCTTGGGCTGCAAGGTGATCCAACCCATCCATCCTAAAGGAAATCAACCCTGAATATTCACTGGAAGAACTGATGCTGAGGCTCCAATAGTTTGGACACCTGATGTGAAGAACTGACTCTCTGGAAAAGACCCTGATGCTGGGAAAGATTGCAGCAGGAAAAGTGGGTGGCAGAGGATGAGATGGTTAGATGACACCAGTGACTCATTGGACATGACTTTGAGCAATCTCTAGCAAACAGTGGAGGAGAGGGGAGCCTGGCGCGCTGCAGTCCGATGGGTCACGAAGAATCAGACACAAGTTAGCAACTGAAGGACAACTTGTCGCTTAAGCTGACTCGAGTTCCACAACAGGTGGACAGCAGATAACCGCAGAGAATCATCGGAATCCATCCCATAACCTCCCACAAAAATTCCCACCCCTCCTTTTCTGCCCGTATGGGTTCCATTTTCAACATCTGGCACCTTCTTTCTTAAGAGGACTGGGGTCCACAGGAACAAGGATAGCACTGCCAGACGTAGATTGCACACACTACACAATAGCTGAAAGAAACTGGTAGAAAGAAACTTCCTTTATAAATCCTACCCTGTTTTCTTAAGTCTTATTTTTTTTTAATTTCTCCTAAAAAAAAATTTCTCCTTCCTCCTATTTTTTGGGCTATCCAGTCAAATTACTGTAAGGTTTATTTTATGGGATTAGAAATGAAAACCTTATATCCTTTGAATTTTCTTCAAAGGACATTTAGGACTGAACTGTCTGCCAAAGACATCTGCAGCTGGCTCACTCTGATTTGTTAAATGTTCGGGAATTTGGGGGGTGGGGGGCCTGCTGTTCAACACTGTCATTATTAAAAATGAGTGTATATAAACTTTCACTCAAAACTGTATTAAAGCCATACTAATAAATAAAAGCTGTAATTCTCTCATCGTCTCCCTACTTATTATGGCTAATTTGGGTATTCACATCTGTGGAGGAGGAGATGGCAAATCGCTCCAGTATTCTTGCCTGGGAAACCCCACAGACAGAGGATCCTGACGAGCTATAGCTCATGGGGTTGCAAAGAGTCGGGCACGACTGAGCACACCACACCCATGGTGGGAAAGCTACACACTGGTGAACACTTCACATTTCTTCACATTTCCATGACAAATAACCCTTGTCGGCAGCTTGAAACCAGCCATGGTAGGGGCATTTCCACCACAGAAACGGGCAAGGGCTATGAATCAGGACTTGAGTTAAACTTTTGTCGATTTCCTGGACTAAGGACTGTGAAAGTCGCTCAGTCGTGTCCGACTCTGTGTGACCCTACAGACTGTAGCCGCCAGGCTCTTCTGTCCACGGGATTCTCCAGTCAATAATACTGGAGGGGGTTGCCATTTCCTCCTCCAAGAGATCTTTCCTGACCCAGGGATCAAACCCAGGTCTCCTGCATTGCAGGCAGATTTCTTTACCATCTGAGCCACCAGGGAAGCCCAGAGTAAAGGAAATGTTGGTTAAAACAGTGCAACAGTAACCATTTTACAGCCAACATCCGGTGGACAGCCATTATGCTGTAATTAACCAACACACAACAAAGTACAAACGATCTCTAGGATTTGAAGCTCTTTCACTACCCAACTCAGCAAAGAAAGTGCTCAGCTACTCACGTACCAGTGAAGTTCTGATGTAAGTGTTCCCTATTTTGTTTTTGTCTTACTCATTAACACAAATGAATATACCAACCCACTGATGCTTAAAACACAACTACAAAAGCAGCTGCTAAATAGTTAAGTAGATTCTTTAACATTGGAGCCACCAGGGAAGCTCTAAATAGTTACCAACCCACCACTAACCACGCCAGTCTGTTCTCCTTTCTCTGCCCAGCAGCATTAGTTTTTAAATGGCTTGCAATTATATTTTAAACGTTCTCTTGTTTTATGTCCTTAATCTCTAAATGCCCTCTTAAAGAACCCTCATTACTTTGAGCCGGTACGTTTAAAAGAACACACCCACTTAGGGTTTTATTACACTGTTTTCTTATTAAGTTCTAATTTTATTCTTCCTGAGTCATAAAATGTGGCGTCGACTACTGCTCCCTTTATTGATTTACTGGGGGGTGGTGTCCTTGTGGCCCAATATGAAGGCAAATGTGGAAATGTTCTGCAGATCCAGGAGAGGAAGGCTCAGTCTGCCTGGGGGGCTTTGCGTAACACAGGTATTAAACAGACAGACAGACGTACACACTACATCCTCCTCACTGCTGTATTTGCTTCTTTGGTTACAAGGCCCCTGGAGGTCTCAGCCTCGGCTTCTCCCCGTATTACTGCTTTACCCAAGATGACTAAGCACATTCATAGTTTATTTTCCCTGGGTCGGGAAGATTCCCCTGGGGAAGGGAATGGCAACCCACTCCAGTATCCTTGCCTGGATGAATTCCATGGACAGAGGAGCCCGGCGGGCTACAGTCCATGGGGTCGCAAAGAGTCAGACATGACTGAGCAACTAACAACTTTCTTAGGTAATTTATACTTGTTGAAATTTTCCTAAATATGTGGCTCCATTTGCTGTAGGTATGTCTCTGGTAGACAGTTTATCACTTGACTGTAATTTGTAATGAGTATCTTTCTGTATTAACACAGATTCTATTTGCGTGCGTGCACGTGAAGTCACTCAGCCGTGTCCGACTCTTTGCGACCCCATGGACTGCAGCCCGCCAGGCTCCTCTGTCTATGGGATTCTCCAGACGAGAATCCTGGAATGGGTTGCCATGCCCTTCTCCGGGCTGCAGACCAAGTTTCCACGCACATGACGATATATTTCCAATTTGCTATTCATCACTTTTGTGACATCTTTTACGGCTAACATCATTTCCTTAAAAAGTTAACAACTGGATCGAAAACATAGCTAAATTCATCAAAGCTATAAAAAGCTAGAAATAAATCTCTGACAGACTCAGAAAAAGGAAAAGCCAACACATAAGCAAACTATACACTAATTCCATTCTCTCATTTTATTCCAAATATGGGATATTTTATCACTTGCCAAGTATAGATATACAGGTACACATGTGAGTGTGTGTGCTATATATACCGTATGGGTACGAGGTGACATACACAGATCATGGTTTATATATATGATACATATGCCTATATCACACATGGAATCATTCTTGTCACTTGGGGGTTATTCCTTAACTCACTGCTGAGACTTCAGTAACTAGTTAGAGGCTCCTGGGAACAGGAATCCAAAATCTATCCTCCAGGTACTCAGAGCAGAGTAGCAGAAAACCAAACATACCAAGGAAAACTGCTGCTGCTGCTGCTGCTGCTGCTAAGCTGCTTGAGTCGTGTCCAACTCTGTGAGACCCCATAGACGGTAGCCCACGAGGCGCCCCCGTCCCTGGGATTCTCCAGGCAAAAACACTGGAGTGGGTTGCCATTTCCTTATCCAATGCATGAAAGTGAAAAGTGAAAGTGAAGTCACTCAGTTGTGTCTGACTCTTCGCGATCCCATGGACTGGAGCCTACCAGGCTTCTCCACCCATGGGATTTTCCAGACAAGAGTACTGGAGTGGGGTGCCATTGCCTTCTCCAAGAAAAGACCTGCACGTAATACCAATTAGTATATGATTCTCAAGGACAGGGAGGACTGTGGATACCAAGCGCGTGTGTCTGTCTGACTGACTCCACATGACAAAGATGTATCTCTGGCCACTTATCCTCAGGTGGATCCCTCATCCACCAGCTGTCACTTCTAGAGCTGGGTAGCCTCCTGGGTCCCTACCTGGCCCCGAAGCACGTGAGTCCTTACCTGGATCCCCAAGCAGGCAATTCCTGCTCACCAAAGGGTGCAGGGGAGAGAGCTTATGGTAGAGGAGGAGCTCGGGCCGTCTCCTCGCCAACCCCAGGACATTACCTGAAAGACGTGGGTCCAGCAGAGTCCTGGGGGCGGCTTTCCCTCCTCTGCCATCTGTTAGAAGTCAGTCTCACGGTCGCCTCTAACTGCAGAGGGAGATGGGGACGACCTGTGCTGGCCTCAGAAGCAGCACGGTGGGTGCTGGGCACAGCCCAGCTCCAGGATACAGGCGGCCTGGGTTCCCCATGGAAGGAGGCACAGGCTTCCCCCACTCCCCGGAGGGTGCACAGGACCAGGGGTCAGCAGGACATCGACCTCCCGCTGGGCTTTTCAACATCAGGATCCAAGAAACAACCAATTCTTGTATGAAGCGGGCTTAAAAAATAAAAAAATCCACCTTGCAAGGCAGGAGACATGGGTTCAATCCCTGGGTCAGGAAGATACCCTGGAGAAGGAAATGGCAACCCACTCCAGTATTCCTGCCTGGGGAAGCCCACGGACAGAGGAGTCTGGCAGGCTATACAGTCCACGGGGGTTGCAAAGAGTTGGACACGACTGAGCAGCTAAAACCAGCAACAACCGCCACCCGTGCTAAAGTTGCTGCAACTGCAAACTCACACGCTCCTTTCCAAAGGAAAGGCTCTTCTCGACACTTTCCCCTCTCTGCCTCCTAACCAGCTCCGAGGTATCTCCGTGTGGTCTGGCATCACATTGCTATTGCTATTGCTAAGTCACTTCAGTCATGTCCGACCCTCAGCGACCCCATGGACTGCAGCCTTCCAGGCTCCTCCATCCATGGGATTTTCCAGACAAGAGTACTGGAGTGGGGTGCCATTGCCTTCTCCGCTGGCATCATATGGTGTAACCCTATTCTTCAGAACCCTCGAGTAAGAAACTCTTCAGTGGCCGTTATCTCTTGATCCGGTACTCTGACCACACTGGAATAATACGAAAAGCCACGTTTCAAGACACTGCCCCCTCTCCCAGTCCCGACACTGCACAGGTATTGTAGGATCTCAGCGACATGAAAATGGGGGAAGATGATGTTGAAGGAACCACGGCTGGTAAGACTTGAAGCAGTACGTGCAGCTGGCCCCTGGGTGTGGGGGCAAACACAGGCTGAGGCTGGGTTTCAAACAACACAGGAGGGCCATGTCTGCTGGTCTGGCCAGCTGCTCAGATTCTGGGAAAAGCAAGACTGGGAGACTGTGATCTATGATAAGGATGTCTGGAGGGGTGTTAGGGTTGGCTCGGAACGGGCAGAGTATATTCCTGCTCAACAAGTGGGGGCTTATGGTAGAGGAGGAGATCAAGAATTCAGGGAGTGTCAGCCAGTCTCTTCCCTGGCCCCAGGAAGAAGACATACATAGATGGCCAAACACAGCAAAAGATGCTCAACATCACTGACTCTCAGTGAAATGCAAACCAATGCTATAATGATGTATCACCTCACAACTGTCAGAACCACTTCAGTTCAGTCACTCAGTCATGGCCAACTCTTTGCGACCCCATGAACTGCAGCATATCAGGCTTCCCTATTCATCACCAACTCCCGGAGTTTACTCAAACTCATGTCCATTGAAATGGTGATGCTGTCCAACCATCTCATCCTCTGTCGTCCCCTTCTCCTCCCACCTTCAATCTTTCCCAGCATCAGGGTCTTTTCCAGAGGTTCTTTGCATCAGGTGGCCAAAGATTGGAGCTTCAGCATCAGTCGCTCCAATGAATATTCAGGACGAGAATGGCCATCGCCAACCAGTTTACAAATAATAAATGCTGGAGAGGGCGTGCAGAAGAGGGAGTCCTCTAGAGCGTTGGAAGGAATGTCAATTGGTGCAGCTACTATGGAGAAGAATACGACCAGCAACCCCGTTCCTGGGGCATACATCCAGACAAAGCTCGAACTCAGACACATTAACCCCTCTATTCATAGCAGCACTAGTCACTAGAGTGGAGGCAGGGAAAGAGACTCAATGTCCGTGGGCAGAAGAGTGGAGGAAGACGATGTGGTGGATGGAAACAACGGAGTACTACTCAGCTGTAAACACGAGTGCAGTTACGCCATCCGCAGGGACATGGGTGGACCCAGAGACGGTCACACTTGAGTGCAGGGAGTCAGAGAGAGGAAGGCAAGCACCGCCTGACGCCACCAATACGTGGAATCTACGATACCACTGGACTCGTGATAAAACGGAAATAGGCTCACAGACTCAGGGAATAGGCTTGTGGGTGTCAACGGGGGTGAGGGTGGAGGATAGATGGAGTGGGAGCTTGGGATTAGCAGACGCAAACTATGACCTACAGAAGGGATGAAGAACAAGGTCATCCTGTGCAGCACACGGACCTAAATGCAATATCCTGCGACACGTCATAATGGAAAAGAATCAGATCAGATCAGTCGCTCAGTCGTGTCCGACTCTTTGCGACCCCATGAACCGCAGCACGCCAGGCCTCCCTGTCCATCACCAGCTCCCGGAGGTCACTCAGACTCGCATCCATCGAGTCAGTGATGCCATCCAGCCATCTCATCCTCTGTCGTCCCCTTCTCCTCCTGCCCTCAATCCCTCCCAGCATCAGAGTCTTCTCCAATGAGTCAACTCTTCGCATGAGGTGGCCAAAATACTGGAGTTTCAGCTTTAGCATCATTCCTTCTAAAGAAATTCCAGGATTGATCTCCTTCAGAATGGACTGGTTGGATCTTCTTGCAGTCCAAGGGACTCTCAAGAGTCTTCTCCAACACCACAGTTCAAAAGCATCAATTCTTCGGCGCTCAGCCTTCTTCACAGTCCAGCTCTCACATCCATACATGACCACAGGAAAGACCATAGCCTTGACTAGGCGAACCTTTGTTGGTAAAGTAATGTCTCTGCTTTTGAATATGCTATCTAGGTTGGTCATAACTTTCCTTCCAAGGAGTAAGCGTCTTTTAATTTCATGGCTGCAGTCACCATCTGCAGTGATTTTGGAGCCCAGAAAAATAAAGTCTGACACTGTTTCCACTGTTTCCCCATCGATTTCCCATGCAGTGATGGGACCAGATGCCATGATCTTCGTTTTCTGAATGTTGAGCTTTAAGCCAACCTTTTCACTCTCCACTTTCACTTTCATCAAGAGGCTTTTTAGCCCCTCTTCACTTTCTGCCATAAGGGTGGTGTCATCTGCATATCTGAGGTTATTGATATTTCTCCCAGCAATCTTGATTCCAACTTGTGTTTCTTCCAGTCCAGCATTTCTCATGATGTACTCTGCATATAAGTTAAATAAACATGGTGACAATATGCAGCCTTGACGTACTCCTTTTCCTATTTGGAAAAGACAAATGGACATGTGTGTGTGCTAAGTCGCTTCAGTTGAGTCCGACTCTGTGAGACCCCTGAGACAGCAGCCCACCAGGCTCCCCCGTCCCTGGGATTCTCCAGGCAAGAACACTGGAGTGGGTTGCCATTTCCTTCTCCAATGCATGAAAGTGAACATTGAAAGGGAAGTCGCTCAGTCGTGTCCGACTCCTAGCGACCCCATGGACTGCAGCCCACCAGGGTCCTCCATCCATGGATTTTCCAGGCAAGAGTACTGGAGTGGGGTGCCATTGCCTTCTCCATGTGTGTGTGTGTGTGTATATATATATGTGTAACTGAATCACTTTACTGTACCGCAGAAACTAACCCAGCACTGTAAATCAGCTATACGCCAATAAAATAAAGTTTAAAAAAAAATTACGAGTTTTCCTAAGCATAACACTTAGGTAATGGTTCATAACACATTTTTAAACTATATTTTACCAAGCCCTTCGGAACACATTTTTCTTTAAAATCACAAATAAACGCCAAATTTTAATTTTCATTCTAGTACCCATTTTGTGTCATTTGGCCATTTTTTTAGTCTAGAGATATTTAATGATTTTCATTATTATTAAAGAAACACATGAGTCCATGAACATGTGATGAAGGTGGGATTTCTTTAGAAAAAGAACATGTTACACACAACAAATACATGATTTGAAAGTAAAACTGTTGTTGCAATCCCTTGGTGTTGGGTCAACTTCAGGAAAGCTGATAAAAGAAAAATATTCAGATGGTATTTAAATTTTACATATTTAAAAACTTAAAAAAAAGGTGGATGTGGTAGACAAATTAGGGGTTGCCAGGGGCTGGAACGGAGGCAGGAGTGAACAGAGGGCTCTCAGGGCAGTGGGACTATTCTGGACAATACTGTCTTCGTGAAGACATGACGTGGCGTACTGGGTAAAACCCATAGCATGCTCAGCGCAACAAGTAAGCCCTAGAGTAAACTAGAGACTCTGGGTAACAATTATGTGTCAGTAAGTGAAGTGAAAGTTGCTCAGTCATGTCTGGCTCTCTGCAACCCCATGGACTAGACAGTCCATGCCATGGGATTCTCCAGGCCAGAATACTGGAGTGGGTAGCCTTTCCCTTCTCCAGGGGATCTGTCCAACCCAGGGATCAAACCCAGGTCTCCCACTCTGTAGGCGGATTCTTTGCCAGCTGAGCCACCAGGGAAGCGCAAGAAGACTGGAGTGGGTAGCCTACCCCTTCTCCAGGAGATCTTCCCCGACTCAGGAATCGAACTGGAGTCTCCTGCATTGCAGGCGGATTCTTTACCAACTGAGCTATCACCAATTGTAACAGAACAGATGAAACTCAGGCAAGATGTCAATGAAAGACTGACCGGAGTGAGAAACGAGGATACACAGGAACTCTGCCCTTTCTGCTAAATTTTTCTGTAAACCTGAAAGTGCTCTGAGAAATAAAATCTGTAACTTTTTAAGCAAAAAAAAAAACACACCTCCATCTGCAGAGCTCAGAAAATGAAATGTTTATGATGGTAGGACATTGAGGTGATGTCTTCATCAGTAAGTTGCAGAGACAGTCTGAACGTGTGGCACAGTACGTCACAATACGAAAAATACAATTTGGAATTAAACCAACTTCCAAAAGAAAAAAAAAAAAACAAGTGATCCAAAGTCTCAAGACCAAAGTTCCATATGGTTTGCATAAAAGCCTACCTGAAGAGGTTACCCGACCATTTTGAGGGGCTTCCTGCACCCAGTGACCCCCGCCCTGGCTGTCTAGACTCTTCCCCGTGCTTAGAGGCCTTTGTGTGAGGAGGGGGTGGTGTTCATCATGTCCTCCTGACTTGCAAAGGGCACATGAATTGCAAATAACTGGGGACTTCATAAATTTGTTGGAGGGCTCTGTTCCCTGGCAGGCAGAAAATCGGGGCCAGGGTGACCTCGGCGTGGAGGCAGCATGAAGCACGGGGAGGGGCACAGTCCTCCATTACCCACATCGTAGGTGACCCCTGCATCTGATCAGGGGGTGGCGGGGGTGGGGGTGCTTTATCACAGTCTGTGAGGATGCACCTTCACCTCCTCCGAACCACCCCTGAGAACACTGCCAACCTGTCTGCAGGCTGGTGAACCAGACCCGGGAAATCTCAACTGCGCCCTCAGCCGCTGAAGACTGGGCGGCTGGGGGTGGGGGTGCCTCAGCTCCCAGGCCTTCCAACAGGCACCCACCCCACCACCACCACCCCCCCAAAGGCTCCTTCAAGCCCATTAACTTTGAATGCGGTCGCCACTGACAAGGCCGCCCATTGTTTCACCACGGCCGAATTCCGTGAAATGCTGGGTTTTGAATGCGTTGAGTGAAAAATTCTTTCCCGAGCTGTGAAAAGTTGGCAAGGGCCTGATTCATGGGGCTGGAGCTGAAACAATGCTCCCCCCGTGCAGCTCAGTCATCGGGCTGGCCTGCAAAACGAAGGAGAGCCTGAAACACAGCCATGAGCCAGGGGCCAAGGACCCCACAGCAAACCAGACATTATCATGCTCTCGTCTGGGGGAAGAAGCATACGGCTGCAGAGCGCTCCGGGATGATCTTTAGATCAAACAGACACATCTTTGAAGAAGAAGCAAAAACAAACAGAACATCAAATCAGAGCCACCGTTCCCTGAATCTGAGGGCTTACTATATTACTGGTTTTTATCACCACTAGGAAGAGGTGGGGGGAGGCAATGGCACCCCACTCCAGTACTTTTGCCTGGAAAATCCCATGGACGGAGAATCCTGGTAGGCTCCAGTCCATGGGGTCGCTAAGAGTGGGACACGACTGAGTGACCTCACTTTGACTTTTCACTTTCATGCATTGGAGAAGGAAATGGCAACCCACTCCAGTGTTCTTGCCTGGAGAATCCCAGGGACGGGGGAGCCTGGTGAGCTTGTCTATGGGGTCGCACAGAGTCGGACACGACTGAAGCGACTTAGCAGCAGCAGCAGGAAGAGGTGAGTTGAGCCTACAGTTGAGTTAAGCTTACAGCTTCCCCGGTGGCTCAGCAGTAGAGAATATGCCTGCCAAGTCTGAAAGACATGGGTTCGATCCCTGAGTCGGGAAGATTCCCTGGAGAAGGGAATGGCAACCCACTGCAGTATCATTGCCTGGGAAATCCCACAGAGAGAAGCCTGGTGGGTTGCTGCTGCTGCTGCTAAGTTGCGTCAGTTGAGTCCAACTCTGTGGGACCCCATAGACGGCAGCCCACCAGGCTCCCCCATCCCTGGGATTCTCCAGGCAAGAACACTGGAGTGGGTTGCCATTTCGTTCTCCAATGCATGAAAGTGGAAAGCAAAAGTGAAGTCACTCAGTCGTGTCCGACTCTTAGCAACCCCATGGACTGCAGCCTATCAGGCTCCTCTGTCCCTGGGATTTTACAGCCAAGAGTACTGGAGTGGGGTGCCATTGCCTGGTGGGTTATACAGTCGCAAAGAGTCAGACGTGACTGGGCGACTATGCACAGACACAGAAGCCAGCAGCTACTTACTGTATCTGTCTGTGCGTCTGCTAAGTCACTCAGTCGTGTTTGAATCTGCGACTGCATGGACTGTAGCCCACCAGGCCCCTCTGTTCACGGGATTCTCCAGACAAGAATACTGGGGTGGGTTGCCTTCTCCAGGGCATCTTCCTGACCCAGGGATCAAACTCACATCTCTTATGTCTCCTGCAGGACCTGTCAAAGAGCCGTATTTCTTGACGAGATCACATTGACATTTGGACATCTACTTTGACTTTTCAAAGTTGCCCCCGCCTGTTTTGACCTCTATGGTGTATCTCTCTCTCTCACGCCCTTGGAATCCCTTTGAACGGCCTGTCTCCAAAACTCCCCCAAAACCTATTCTCAACTGAACACGCCACCTTCTTACTTCAACTGCAAAACAGGAAGCCGTCGGCCTCATCCATGGACCCATGTTAAGAATCTTACGGACACTTTCTGTAGCCGGGCTGTATTAGGGATTCAAGAAGTTATTTCTTTTTTTTAAAAAAGTCATTTACGTGGTGTTTTTTTTTTTTTCACCCCCAGGTTGCGAGTGAAGTTTTATTTGGGGCAAAATAATGACTGCATCCCAAGAGACAGGACCTCAGATAGCTCTGAGAAACTGATGTGGACCATTTTTTTAAAGTCTTTTATTGAATTTGTTACAATACTGCCTCTGTGTTTCTTGGGGTTTTTTTTTTTTTTGGCCAGGAGACATGTGGGATCTTACCTCCCCAACCAGAGATCAAACCTATGTTGTTAAGGCAATGTCTTAACCACTGGACCTACCAGGGAAGGCCCAAGAGATATTTCTTGATTACAGAATACAGGTACCAGGGCCAGCTTGCTCTCACAGTTTCTCTCCATCACTTGCCTTCTCTGGGTTGGTTCTTTAGCCTTCCCCAGGCCTCGGGAGTTACTACTGGTACCTGCCTGCTATGCTCTTTCTGACAAATGAACTCGAATCCCTGTGAGATGCTCTGCACAGTGGCATCTGACCTTAGCGCCCCCTCACCAGCTCTCAGCAACAGTCAACTCTAAGAAGCTCCACTGATACGAACCATGCCATATAAGCAACTCAGAGAAACCTAGTAATCCCTTTCTCATTTCCATTAGCATGTACCGTTTAACACCCTGATGTTTGCTCAGTTGTGTCTGACCCCATGAATCAGAGCACGCCAGGCCTCCCTGTCCATCACCAACTCCCAGAGTCCACCCAAACGCATGTCCATCGAGTCAGTGATTCCATCCTGCCATCTCCCCCTCTGTCGTCCCCTTCTCTGTATCCCCCCTCTCTCTGTATACCTACTTGTACCTATATGCATATATCCATTCAGAAACACACACACTGGGGTACAAAATAGTCCAAAGACTGACTCATTTCATGCAGAGAAGACAAAGAGGCACAACTACTGCTCACGTAAAAAGAAGACAGCACCGTTTAAACTGCACGGTAGCCAGCAGGGTTCATGTTCACACCTTTCTGTAGAAACTGCACATGCAGTCTACAGTCAATATAGAGACAACCTAAGTGCCCACTGAGGGGTGAATGGACAAAGAAGATGTGGTGTATCCATAGCACAGACACAGTGGAAGGGACTGCGTTGTGCTCACTCAGTCGTGTCCAACTCTGTGACCCCATGGACTGTAGCCTGCCAGGCTCCTCTGTCCATGGGGTTCTCCAGGCAAGAATACTGGAGTGGGTTCATTCCCTTCTCCAGGGGATCTTCCCCACCCAGGGATTGAACCCAGGTCTCCCACACTGCAGGCAGATTCTTTCCCATCTGAGCCACCAGGGAAGCCCAAACATGCTAGAATATACTGCTGCTGCTGCTAAGTCGCTTCAGTCGTGTCCGACTCTGTGCGACCCCATAGACGGTAGCCCACCAGGCTCCCCTGTCCCTGGGATTCTCCAGGCAAGAACACTGGAGTGGGTCGCCATTTCCTTCTCCAATGCATGAAAGTGAAAAGTGAAAGGGAAGTCGCTCAGTCACGTCCAACTCCCAGAGACCCCATGGACTGCAGCCCACCAGGTTCCTCCGTCCATGGGATTTTCCAGGCAAGAGTACTGGAGTGGGGAGCCACTGGCTTCTCCACTAGAATATACTACTCAGCCATAAAAGAGATGGAATTTTGCCATTTGTGACAACATGCATAGACCTTCAGCTTCTTATGCTTAGTGAAATGAGTCAAACACAAATAGACAAGTACCTTGGATTTAAGTCATGTATGGAATATGAAAGATACAGAGAACACAGCAGTCATTACAAAAAGCCAAAGGGGCAGGGAGAGGGTGAAATGGAGTAGCGGGTCAACTGCACAGTGACACGTGTAAACAATTTTGGTGGTGAGCACACTCTAGTGTATACAGAGTAGAGATACAGTGTTGCACACACGAAACCTATAATATTACAACCAGTTACTGCAGTAAAGAAAATAAATTTAAAACTGAAACAAATTAAGTAAAATCTACATCGAAGTGAGAGTTGGACCATACAGAAAGCTGAGCACCGAAGAATGGATGCTCTGTAACTGTGGTGTTGGAGAAGACTCTTGAGAGTCCCTTGGACTGCAAGGAGATCCAACCAGTCCATCCTAAAGGAGATCAGTCCTGAATATTCACTGGAAGGCCTGATGCTGAAGCTGAATCGCCAATCCTTTGGCCACCTGATGCGAAGACCCGACTCATTGGGAAAAGACCCTGATCTGATGCTGGGAAAGATTGAGGGCAGGAGGAGAAGGGGACGACAGAGGATGAGATGGTTGGATGGCATCACCGACTCGATGGACATGATTTTGAGCAGGCTCCAGGAGTTGGTGATAGACAGGGAAGCCTGGCACGCTGCAGTCCATTGGGTCCCCTAGTCAGACACGACTGAGCTACTGAACTGAAAATATACATGGTGAATAAATTTTTTTAATGCATGTGCATTCTCCTTCCAAGACAAACTCGGTCTTCATCTTGAAGTGAGGATACCCTGCCTTGCAGACCACTGGACTTTCCCAACCAGTAATCCCCAAAGGCAGGGTAAACCCCAAGGCTCCCCTAAATACCCAGCCTGGGTCCCCAAAGCTATGAGCGCCCATGTACTGGAGGTTTAACCCTGACACAGACAGCGGCATTTTCTGCAGGTAACCGTGGTGGGTTCTAGGGAGGTCACTCAGACACCCCGTGACCCTGTGCAGAACTGCTGGGCGGGTGGGGGTGGGGGACTGCTGTGTTCCCCCGACTCACCCCCACAGACAATCCCAGCACATCCTTCAGCCTCTTACCCATCAAACTTACCTGTCGGCCAGGCACAGAGAGGCAACAGGACCCTGGTCACAAAGATGTGTTCTTCACGTGAGAAACGGGGGCACTACAACCACCAGGAGATACTTAGAAAATTACTATTCATACTAGCTTTACCTGAAGGCAAACGTGAGCTTTCTGCCGTGATGCAGAACTCTCAGCCTCACTCCCCGTTGTGAGCCGTCATTAGTTGGGGGGAGTCGGCCATCTGACTAATTTTAAAGAAGTTCGTTATTCTTGGACTCCGCATTTATTTACTCCAGCAAATAATGGGGAAAATGCCGCTCCTCATGAGACAATTGGCCTTCGCAGCAGTTATGACTTGCCTATCCTCTGTATGTTTTTAAAATATGTTTTCAGTTATAGAATGGTTCACATTATCTGCTAAGTGCCAAGGTCACGCTAAGTTCAGGTTTTCAAAATACCTGTACAAATAGAGTGCTGTAAAATGATTTTTTTCCCCCTTGGGGGAGATGGGGAGTTGGTTTCATTGTACCATTTTATCAAACAAACTCAAGCATTTGCTTCAACTGAGTGACCTCAAGCTATTCCTCAGCATCTTATAATTGCAGGGAGAAATGAATACCTGATAAAAGATGGTTACGAGATTAATTCTGAAGACACCAAAGAATTCAGAGCCCCAGAAACCTAATTCTGCACATGGCAGAGACCTCATTTAACCACACAGTGCAGACAAAGGGCATATGTCGTTGTGGGTACTAAGCGTGTCTGCAACCAGTGGTTATTTCCAATTCTTTCCATTTTAATCTGCAACAGGAACAGACTTCCTATTACAGAAGAAAATGTGAGAGTCAAAGTGTTAGTCACTTAGTCATGTCTGATTCTTTGCCACCCCACGGACTGTAGCCCGCCAGGCTCCTCTGTCTGTGAGACCTCCAGGCAAGGATACTGGAGTGGCTTGCCATTTCCTTCTCCAGGGCATCTTCCTGACCCAGGCACAGAACCCAGGTCTCCCAATTTCGGGGAAGATTCTTGACCGTCTGAGCCACCGGGGAACTGCAGAAGGCACCTGCCTAGACCAGTCTCATGATCATAATATTTACGGGTCATATGGGTAACCACCCAGTCCCAGCGCTTCTGAAACCTCAACACCCTCATGTTCCTGGTCATCTCATTAAGCAACATCTTCATCTGAAAACCTGTTTCAAACCTACTTTAAAATAACTCTTGTTTCTCAATGACCCCCTCACCCTCCCCCAAGTTGTCTGGAAGCCCTTGGAGATGCCATGGATTTGGGACGCTTCTATTCTTAACATAGGAAGATTCCATGCAGGCACCATCTGCTACCGCTAAGTCACTTCAGTCGTGTCCGACTCTGTGCGACCCCATGGACTGCAGCCCACCAGGCTCCCCCGTCCCTGGGATTCTCCAGGCAAGAACACTGGAGTGGGTTGCCATTTCCTTCTCCAATGCAGGAAAGTGAAAAGTGAAAGTGAAGTCGCTTAGTCGTGTCCGACTCTTCGAGACCCCATGGACTACAGCCTAAAGGCTCAATTACACCCCCCAAGTGGTACCTCCTGTGTCTCAAGATCAGGTACCATCTATGGTGTTATAAAGATGAATTAAGTTGCAGAAGTGCACACAAGAGGCTGCTGCTCCAAGAAGAGAAAGTGAAAAAGTGAAAGTGAAGTCGTCTCTGACTCTTTGCGACCCCGTGGACCGTAGCTTACCACGCTCCTCAGTCCACGGGATTTTCCAGGCAAGAGTACAGCAGAGGGTTGCCATTTCCTTCTCCAAGAACAGAGACTATCACTAAAAACACCATTAGGAGCCTTGCTTTATACCTCTGTGTACCAAGACGTCTGAGACACAGCGCCACAAACACGGTTAACTCCCTACCATACACTTGAACGCCACCAACAGCGTTGATGAGACAGAAGTGGAATTAGGTCACACGATGCTTACTATTTTAATAGGTTACCTTCTTTTGTTAGGTGAGTGTGAGCTCCCCTACAGTAGCGATCATTTTGCAACCAACAGTGGTTATCAAATCAACACTTCCTACGCCTTAAACTTACACCACGTCCTACGCCAAGTATACAGCAACACAGCTGGGGGAAATACCATCGAGCTATGCCCACCTCAACCCCAACCATGAACTCCTTTATTCCTATGCATGCAGTGGTTCTTTCAGCTCTCACCTGTCTCTCAGCTCCCTTGAAGGCTCAATTACACCCCCCAAAGTGGTACCTCCTGTCTCTCAAGAACAGTTAGTCTCCAGTGTACAAACAAATTCCCTTCAAAGAGCATCTTTGTTAAGTCCAATTAGTCCAAAAGTCCAACAGACTTGGCCTAGGTAACCCAACTAACACTAGGGAATGTGTGTTAGCCACTCAGTCCTGTCTGACTCTTTGCGACCCCATGGACTGTAGCCTGCCAGGCTCCTCTGTCCGTGGGACACTGCAGGCAAGAATACTGGAGTGGGTTGCCATTTCCTTCTCCAGGGGAGTCTTGCCGACCCAGGGATCAAACCCCGGTTCCTGCACTGCAGGCAGATTCTTTACCATCTAAGCCACCTAGAATGGTGTAGTGTAATAGGTCTACAATACTTTTCACACAAATTAACAAAAAAAATAGGGACTTCTCCGGTGGTCAAGTGGCTAAGAGTCTGCCTTGCAATGCCAGGGACATGGGTTCAACCCCTGGCTGGGGAAGATCCCACGTGCCTCAGGGCAACTGAGCTCAAGAGCCACAAATAGAGAAAGCCCGTGTGCAACAGTGAAGATCTTGTACAGCCAAAGAAAAATTAAATTAAAATTTGGAAAAAGTTTTAGAAAAGCAAATACAAACATTCAGTTCAGTTCAGTTCAGTCGCTCAGTCGTGTCCGACTCTTTGCAACCCCATGAATTGCAGCACGCCAGGCCTCCCTGTCCATCACCAGCTCCCAGAGTTCACTCAGACTCACATCCATCGAGTCAGTGATGCCATCCAGCCATCTCATCCTCTGTCGTCCCCTTCCCCTCCTGCCCCCAATCCCTCCCAGCATCAGAGTCTTCTCCAATGAGTCAACTCTTTGCATGAGGTGGCCAAAATACTGGAGTTTTAGCTTCAGCATCATTCCCTCCAAAGAAATCCCAGGGCTGATCTCCTTCAGAATGGACTGGTTGGATCTCCTTGCAGTCCAAGAGACTCTCAAGAGCCTTCTCCAACACCACAGCTCAAAAGCATCAATTCTTCGGCGCTCAGCCTTCTTCACAGTCCAACTCTCACATCCATACACGACCACAGGAAAAACAAGTATTAATGCTATAATACAATACCCTCAAAAATATGGTAGCACAGTATAACAGCTGGCGCTTTTGAGCAGTACTGGGCTACGTCACTGCTGCTTGTCCAACTGCTTCTGGACATCCTGGGCGTGACATTAAGACACGGTCTGTGGTACCCCACGCAGCACTGTACAGCAAGGTACACAAGAAACAGCCACTTGTAGAGGACAGAGGCACGTGACCCAACTTACGAGACTGGATGCGTGAATGCACGTTCCTGTCTCTGAAGGTTCCCAGCTTGGAGGTGCGTATGCAGGGGAGTTGCTGTGCACAGCGCTTAGGACTCCACTGGTTTGGTGATATCACAGGCAACCCATGTGGTCACCTCTGTCTCACGTGAATACTGTCTGCATGCTCCTAATTGCATTCTTAAGATCATAAAATATGTTCCATCGGTATTTTATTATCCTTGTACAGAAACATGCCAGGAGGCAGACACCGAATTCAACTCAAAGGGAAAAATAATATGGAGCATTGTGTTAATAAAATGGAGTTTTATTAGAGGTTGGGGAGAAGACTGTTTCTCAAACCCCCTTCAAAACAGGTGACCTGGACTCTGTCTGGAAGGATCTCCCAGAAACCTCCATATCCTTGTCTTGTTAGCTACATCCACTGCTTTATTTTTATAAAGCGTTTTTAAATTTGAAGTGAAAGAAAGTGAAAGTTGCTCAGTTGTGTCCAAACCTTTGTGACCCCAAGGACTATACAGTCCATGGAATTCTCCAGGCCAGAATACTGTAGTGGTAGTGGGTAGCCTTTCCCTTCTCCAGGGGATCTGCCCAAGCCAGAGATCGAATCCAGGTCCTCCCGCATTGCAGGCGGATTCTTTACCAGCTGAGCCACCAGGGAAGCCCAAGAACACTGGAGTGGGTAGCCTATCCCTTCTCCAGCAGATCTTCCCGACCCAGGAATCAAACCAGGGTCTCCCACATTGTGGGCAGATTCTTTACCAACTGAGCTATCAAGGAAGCCAATTTTTTTAAAATTACATTAATTAAATAAAATAATAATTTGATCATGAATTATTTACTCGGCCGTGTTGGATCTTAGTTGCGGCAGGCGTGATCTTTGGTTGTAGCCCGCAGGCTCTCCAGCCGGGGTGCTGGGTCTTAGTAGCCACAAGGCGTATGGGATTTTCCTTCCCCGACCAGGGATCGAACCCAGGTGCTCTGCGCTGAAAGGCAGATTCTTAACCACTGGACGGTCAGGAAAGCCCCGATTTTCTGGTTTAAATTATGCCAGTCATGTTTCTGCAGTTACTTACTGTCTGTGCCTGTTTTGCTTTTTTTTTTTTTCCACATTCACGGCTCTCCTGAGTCAAGCCTATCACATGTAGGGTACTGCAGATTCCTAGAAGGTTTGCCGTCATAGTACATGACCGATTCATCACAAACTGATGTGCAAAGGAGCAAGTGTCAGCCCCAACCTCAGCTCTCCGCCCGTCCAGTGCTAAACTTCCAGCTTCCGTACAGAGATGTCCCTCCCTCCTCCCAGGATACTAATCTCAGAAAAAAAAATACGCCAGGAGTTTTCAGCGAACACAAGGCAAGCATTAACGTTTTATTCTCCATAACAGAGTAATCAAGCTTTGAGAAAGATCTGAAAATACATCTAGTGACATTTTACCTTGAAGTTCAATCTTCCCCGCCGAAATAGCTGTGAGATTAAATCTAGAACAAATAACTCTTTGAGCACGGGAGCAGACATTTTTCACTTGACTCCGAGAGTTTGAGGTACAGCAATTTTGGTCTCTGGCGATGAGTGCAGGGGCCCTGAAATTCATCTCTGCTCTTTTTTTTGTGTGTTTCTAGAAAATGATCTCTTTGTAACGTCTGCTGATACAATCCTGTATCCAGGTAGAACAATTATGTTGTTATCCAACAGAGCTTAAGAAAACACTTGGGCTGTTTTTTATACACATGTTAATATCTATGTGAGTTAACAACGGTGGAGGTATTACGTTTCCTTATAAACGGAAAAGGTTTCTGGAAGACTTCAGGCAAAGACAGGCATCAGGCTCCTTAAGCAAAAAATTCTTAATTCCACGTTAATTGTGACCACCAAGCATTTTGTGGTATAAAACTAAGACATTCTACTAAATAAAGTAGAAATTCTCAGTTTCACAGAAAGAAATGCCTCAAATTACTGAAAAAGGCTTACATGATAGCCTTCATTTGTAGGTATTAGTGATCTTAATGATCATTAATGGCCAATGGTATTAATGATCTTTTCCAAAATGTCCTTAAACAGCATGTGACATTTTAAGTCCAGGATCAGTGAATGTTTATCAGCTAAATTATCAGCTTTCCTGGTGGCTCAGAGGGTAAAGAATCCTCCTGCCGTGCAGGAGACCTGGGTCTGATCCCTAGCTCAGGAAGATTCCCCTGGAGAAAGGAATGGCCAGCCGCTCCAGTATCCTTGCCTGGAGAATCCCATGGACAGAGGAGCTTGGTGGGCTACAGTCCGTGGGGTCGCAAAGAGTCGGACACGACTGAGCGACCAACACACACGTCAGCTAAATTACCAAAGACGGCAGCAGTTTCCTCATTCACCTACTCCTTCCTCCTCACTAACATTTTCATACATGCCAGCAGCATGTAATTCGTGTACACGACGATGCTGCTTCGCGATGTCTGCGTTCTAAGAGGACAGTGGGCTAACTAACGCTGCAAGAAGCACTATCTGACCACAGCTATATTTTATGCGGAAATGAACACAGTACTGTGACTCAGATAGGCACGCGAGGAAAAGACTTCAGCCAGCATCTCCATCAGCCCATCCCTGTCCTGTCTGCGGGTCTCCCCCCAAGTCCCACTCCTCCTCGTGTTCAACTGTCTCCCCGAGAGACACTTAGCCCCGGACTCCACGGGGTAGGGAACAACTCCTGCCTCAGGCATGTTCAGTTCAGTTCAGGCGCTCAGTGGTGTCCGACTCTTTGCGACCCCACGGACTGCAACACACCAGGCCCTGCCCATCACCATCTCCTGGAGTTTACTTAAACTCATGTGCATCAAGTAGGTGATGTCATCCAACCATCTCATCCTCTGTCGTCCCCTTCTCCTGCCCTCAATCTTTCCCAGCATCAGGTCTTTTCAAATGAGTCAGCTCTTTGCATCAGGTGGCCAAAGGATTGGAGCTTCAGCTTCAGCATCAGGCCTTCCAGTGAACACCCAGGACTGATCTCCTTTCGGATGGACTGGTTGGATCTCCTTGCAGTCCAAGGGACTCTCAAGAGTCTTCTCCAACAACACAGTTCAAAAGCATCCATTCTTCGGTGCTCAGCTTTCTTTATGGCTCTGACTTAATTAGGACTTCAACCAGGAAGGGTAGCAAGCAGCTAGATGCTCCAGGGTTCCCCAGACGAGAGACAAAAGCCACAGGAAACCAGGAAGCAGGCCGGGTGCCTTCAAAAGCGTCGGGCTCAGGACGCCCTGCCATCTACTCAGGCTGAAGCGCCCAGATCCCCCGGGGGTGTGCTGAGGCAGGCCCCTTAAGCGGGATTCTGGGATAGCCACTGACTGCCCTTCTCCTTTCTGCCCGGGCTAGGCACAAAGTCCCGCCGCTCTGCACGCTCTCCCCACCGAGCAGGCCAAGGCTGACTGGGCTCTCCGTCTCATCCACAGCAGTCAATGTCTGGAAACCTATTCCAAAGAAAAACTGCCCTTGTTCTGAGAAACGACAACACGGAAACTACAAAGTGTCTGGAGGAGGGATCCTTTGATTCTCTGCGTGCCGCTACACAACCAGTGAAAGACCACTACACTATCATAATGTAATTAGCCTTCAATTAAAATAAATAAATTGATTTTAAAAATAAGTCATAACAGGTTCCCTCAGCGGGTGTTTCAGAATCTGAGACACATGTCACAAATAGAAACCCCACAGGTCCGAGTTCAGGCCCTATCTGTGATACTCGGACGCATCAAATGGGATTAGAAATGAGGTGGGCTCTCGTTTGCTTTTTCTTGAATGCTTCTCTTCCCAAGGTCTTCCCTGTAGCTCAAATGGTAAAGCATCTGTCTGCAACACAGGAGAGACCCAGGTTTGAGCCCTGGATTGGGAAGATCCTCTGGAAAAGGAAATGGCAACCCTCTCCAGGATTCTTGCCTGGAGAATCCCATGGACAGAGGAGCCTGGCGGGCTACAGTCCATAGGGTCGCAGAGAGTTGGACATGGCTGAGCACGCACGCACAGCATTTGATAGGAAAACTGGTCATCTGTTTCCATGTACTGCATTTGCAAGTGAAAAAACAAATTGAGATCTCATAGATGCCATAACAATGAGAATTTCTATGGAAATGACCTTGATCTGTCAATACAGAATTTTATATCTTAGGAATACGTAGTAGCAGTGTTAGTCACTCAACTGTGTCCAACTCTCTGCGACCTCATGAACTGTAGCCTGCCAGGCTCCTCTGCCCATGGGATTCTCCAGGCAGGAATACTGGAGTGGGTTGCCATGCCCTCCTCCAGGGGATCTTCCCGACCCAGGGACGGAACCTGACTCTCTTGCGTCTCCTGCACTGACAGACCTGTTCTTTTCCAGTTAGTGCCACCAGGGAAGTCCATTTCAAATGCTAATCTAAACTATGAATATCTCAGACCGCATACGTCTGGATTCTCCTCCGCAAGCCGAGGGCTGGGTTTTCAACCTCTGGGTCTTTTGGTCTCACCATCTTTCACCGGCCCTTGTTTGCTCTTCACTATTCTCAGTAACCCTGGTGAGGGTAGGAATCACTTCTTCCAGCACAGCACTGAGCTCATTTCTTCTAATTTAGATCACTATTTTCTCTAGCTCTGCTCTCTGTAGACCACAGGCCCCACGGACGTGCCTGAAGGTCGAGCTGAGTGGGACGGGGGTCAAACGTGTCTCTTCCTCTGTGTCACGTTCACAGGAAGAGGAGGTCTCATCTTAAGACATTGCTGCTGTTGTTCATTCCCTCACCGTGTCCAGCTCTTTGCAACCCCGTGGACTATAGCCTGCCAGGCTCATCTGTCCATATGGATTTCCCAGGAAAGACTACTGGAGTGGGTTGCCCTGTCCTCCTCCAGGGGATCTTCCCCCAACAGGGATCCAACATGCACCTCCTGCATTGGCAGGCAGACCGGTGAGCCATCCCAGCGATGACTAGTAACCTATCAGTCCTCATTTCGCAGTCTGCAATCCCTAGGTTGGGCTGGATTTTCCTGTCCCACCCAAACCCTCCCGCCACTGTTGCTCTGGCCAGCAGTCTCTCATCACTGTTCTCTGCTCACGGGGGTCACCTTCCTCAATGCCTGTCATGCCTGTTTCACCCGCCTTGACTGTTTTGCCCAACACTGACATCCACAACAGCAGGAAATCTCTGAGCGTGAAATGACTTTCTGCGGCGGGAGGGGCTGTTTCTCTCAGCTGGGGGAAGAAATCCACTCCCAGAAATGAGCTGCCACCAAGCAACGCATTTTAAAAGGTTGAGGTCATTTGATAAGCCCCATGCAAAAATGTTCAATTAAAATTGGTCAAGTCACTGTCACATAGAAAAGAGAAAACATGAGTCACCAAATTAGATCAGGCCCTAGATTGCTGGTTCACTATGCCCTCCGGGGTGTCCTTGGTGATGCTCTGAACAGCAAGCATCATAATAAGGCAGGAACCTACTGACAGGGACCTGGAGAAGAGTATCAGACACAGAAATGGGAGAAATTCCTTAACCTGCTGCTGCTGCTGCTAAGTTGCTTCAGTCGTGTCTGACTGTGTGTGACCCCACAGACGGCAGCCCACCTGGCTCCCCTGTCCCTGGGATTCTCCAGGCAAGGACACTGAAGTGGGTTGCCATTCCCTTCTCCAATGCGTGAAAGTGGAAAATGAAAGTGAAGCTGCTCAGTCCTGTCCGACTCTTAGCGACCCCATGCACTGCAGCCTACCAGGCTCCTCCCCCATCCATGGGATTTTCCAGGCAAGAGTACTGGAGTGGGGTGCCATTGCCTTCTCCTTAACCTCAAACGGTCAAAATGTGTCTTGTATCATTCAATATGTTGTACAAGCTTTCTTTTTCACTCTACAGTCTTATACACTTAGGCTAATACTATTGCCCAGAAGCAATCTGGCTATTACATTTATATTTAAGTGACATTAAAATTAAATGAGGGACTTTGCTGGTGGTCCAATGGTTATGTATCTGCTTGCCAACAGGGGAAACATGGGTCCGATCCCTGGTCCAGGAAGATCCCAAATGCCACGGACCAACCAAGTCTGTGGGCTAGAAGTACTGAAGCCCTCTTGCCCTAAAGCCTATACTCTGCAATTACAATAAGGCACTGCAATGAGAAGCCTGCACACCAACACCAAAGATTAGCCCCCGCTCACCACAACAAAGGGCTTCCCTGGTGGCTCAGCTGGTAAAGAATCTGCCTGCAGTGCCGGAGACCCTAGTTCAATCCCTGGGTTGGGAAGATCCCCTGGAGAAGGGAAAGGCTACCCACAACAGTCTTCTTGGGCTTCCCTTGTGGCTCAGCTGGTAAAGAATCTGCCTGCAATGCCGGAGACCTGGGTTCGATCCCTGGGTTGGGAAGATCCCCTGGAGAAGGGATAGGCTACCCATGACAGTCTTCTCGGGCTTCCCTTGTGGCTCAGCTGGTAAAGAATCCGCCTGCAGTGCCGGAGACCCTAGTTCGATCCCTGGGTTGGGAAGATCCCCTGGAGAAGGGAAAGGCTACCCACTCCAGTATTCTGGCCTGGAGAATTCCATGGACTGTGTAGTCCATGGGGTCACAAACATTCACTTCACACCACAACAAAAGAAAGCATGCACGGCAAGGAAGACCCAGCGCAGTGAAAAATACAATAAAAAATACAGCTTCTCAGTCATCTTCAGCACATGTCAAGGGGTCAAAGTCACATGTGGCCAGAGGTCACCATATTGGACAGCATAGGTCCAGGAACTCTGGGTCAGCATGGGAAGTTCCCCTGGACGGCTCTGTTACAAATATATACCGTGTGTGAGGATCAGTCTCAGGGCTTGTGTGTCTGCTCTGGGGGGGGTGAGCCTTGATTATACCCCCTCACTTATGTGCTATCAAGTCAGCTACGGTTCTTCCAGCAGTCAAGTATGGATGTGAGAGCTGCACCGTAAAGAAAGCTGAGCACCGGAGAATGGATGCTTTTGAACTGTGGTGTTGGAGAAGACTCTTGAGAGTCCCTTGGACTGCAAGGAGATCCGACCAGTCAATCCTAAGGAAATCAACCCTCAATATTCATTGGAAGGCCTGATGCTGAAGCTGAAGCTCCAATCCTTTGGCCACCCGATGAGAAGATCTGACTCACTGGAAAAGACCCAGATAGTGGGAAAGACTGAGGGCAGGAGGAGAAGGCGGTGAAAGAGGATGAGATGGTTGGATGGCATCATCAACTCGATGGACATGAGCCTGAGTAAGCTCCAGGAGTTGGTGATGGGCAGGGAGGCCTGGCGTGCTGCAGTCCACGGGGTCACAAAGAGTCGGACATGACTGAGTGACTGAACCAAGTTACTGTAAGTCTTTGTCAGCAATGTGCAAACCCCACTTCTCCAGCGGTGCCATTTAACCTGCTTCTTACCTGTAAGCCACCAGCAGTCCTTGTAACCCACCAATACGCCCTCCCCGACATTCCCAGGCCTCCCAGAGGGTCCTCAGCCCCCTGTCCCCAACACCAGTCCTGTGCCCTCACCCTACACTAACCCTCTGCTCTGTTCAGTGAGACTGCTCAGTCCTCCCCTATTTGTGAGACCCACAGAAACTCTGCTCTTTAACCATCTGCCTCAGAGTTTTACTTCCAGTGGAGTCCACTGACCTGTTCTCCTACCGTTAGCTAGAGTCACGAAACGCTCTCGCTATGGAACATATGTCTTATTCTTCCTGGCAGCGTGGTGATGGACAGACAGGCCTTGTAGGTGACGTTACTGATGACCTCTGTGTGGCCCTAGACCCCTGTGCCAGGCTGCCTGTGCCTGACACGCATTAGGCACGGCATTCCATCTGTGCATTTCACTGCAGACTGACTTTACACACCAGGCTTAACTCTTTGGAGACTCGGTTCAGTCCACACAGAGCGTGGGCACTGAGAACTACATTTTATGATCAAAAAAGTTCACTTTGCTCTCTTACAATTTCCACAGGACAATACCACAGAAGGATAAAGATTCTTTTTTTAATTTATTAAAACATTCCTTTTTATTTAGCTTTATGGAAATAAATTCCCCTGGTCCCCGCCCCCTTTTTTTTGGGCCATGCCAAGCAGCATGCACTAGAACTCCCCTGGTGGGTCAGATGGTAAAGAACCTGCCTGCAATGCAGGAGACTTGGGATCGATCCCTGGGTCAGGAGGATCCCCTGGAGAAGGGGATGGCAAGTCATTCCAGTATTCTTGCTTGGAAAACTCTGTGATCCGAGGAGACTGATGGGCTACAGTCCACAGGGTCACCATGAGTCACATACAAATGAGCAACTACGTGGCCAGCAGGATCTTGGGTCCCCGAGGAGCATTGAACTTGGGCCCCTAGAGTGGAAGTGCAGAGTCTTAACCACTGGACTGCCAGGGAAGTCCCGAAATGGCATATTGTTATAACTGGATGTCATTCTATCCTGATATAATGGAGAGTACATCATGTGGAAATATCCATTTTTTAACATCTCCCATGAAAGTCCTGCTTGTTTGAATCAAGAATATTTAGGTCTAAGAATGGCAAAACCCTTTCCTTCTGTATGTCTCTGTCTCACTCTTTGCCAACAAAGGGCCTTCTAGTCAAGGCTATGGTTTTTCCTGTAGTTATGTATGGATGTGAGAGTTGGACCATAAAGAAAGCTGAGTGCTGAAGAATTAATGCTTTGCAACTATAGTGTTGGTGAAGATTCTTGAGAGTCCCTTGGACTGCAAGGAGATCCGACCCAGTCCATCCTAAAGAAGATCAGTTCTGAATATTCATTGGAAGGATTGATGCTGAAGCTGAAGCTCCAATACTTTGGCCACCTGATGCAAAGAACTGACTCATTTGAAAAGACCCTGATGCTGGGAAAGATTGAGGGCAGGAGCAGAAGGGGACAACAGAGGATGAGATGGTTGGATGGCATCACCGACTCAATGGACATGAGTTTGAGTAAACTCTGGGAGTTGGTGACGGACAGAGAGGCCTGGAGTGCTGTGGTCCATGGGGCCGCAAAGAGTCAGACACGACTGAGCAACTGAACTGAACTGACCGGAACTGAACTGAAACGCAGTGTATTCAGCTCTAAAACATCTGCTGATCACGTAGACTGATACTGTCAAGCTCATAATTTTATAAATTCATGTGATAACAATCAGTGACCCAGCTGACCCTCACGGCTGACACACGATCAAATTCAATTTGATCTTGAGGTGATCCAAAGAGCTTTGCACCTCCATGCTCCATGCACTGAGCTTTTCTGTCCATCCGCTCTGAGACACCGCTGGAAAGGAACTCGTGAATCAGCGAGTCGCTGCAGTCATTTCCGGGCTGATGGCTGCCTGTGCCCTGCTACAGGGGACATACACCCTTAGCACAGACTCCACCACGGCGTGCTTTCCGACACGCGACAGTTGTCCTTGGGAGGTCAGACCCCAAGAGGACACAGAAGGTAGCAGGGTCTGACCCATCTGTTGGATACGAGTCTGGAGAAAAGGGCTACTTAGCTCAATTCTCAGCTAGACGCTCCAAACGCACCTGCAGGACCAAGCAGGATGCCACTGTCTCGCTCTAGACAGCCCTATAGTGTTGGCATGGGCAGAGTTTTGAAAGGAGAAAATGGTTGACATTTGTCCTTGCAATGGGCTTCCCTGGTGTCTCAGATGGTAACGAATCCACCTGCAATGCAGGAGACCCAGGTTCCATCCCTGGGTTGGGAAGATCTCCTGGAGAAGGGAATGGCGACCCACTACCCACTCCAGTATTTTTGCCTGGAGAAGTTGAGCCTATGGAGAGAAGTTTTTAGCAGACACATGAGATTTTATGTTAAAATTTTATGTTTTGAAAACTTAATTTTATGTTTTTATGTGACAAATCATTTATTAAGGCCAAATAAATTGGGGCGTGGTCCTCGGTGGCTCAGGGTAAAGAATTTGCGTAGAATGGAGGACGGCTGAGCGACGTCACTTTCACTTTTCACATTCATGCATTGGAGAAGGAAATGGCAACCCACTCCAGTGTTCTTGCCTGGAGAATCCCAGGGGCGGGGGGAGCCTGGTGGGCTGCCGTCTATGGGGTCGCACAGAGTCGGACACGACTGAAGCGACTTAGCAGCAGTAGCAGCAGGAGATGTGAGTTCGATGCCTGGGTTGGGGAGATCCCCTGGAGACGGGAATGGCAACCCACTCCGGTATTCTTGCCTGGAGAATCCTATGGACAGAGGAGCCTGGCGGGCTGCAGTCCATGGGGTGGCAAAGAGTCAGACACCACTGAGGCCACAGAGTGCACACACATTGGGGTGTGTGAGTTCACAGCCAGCAGACTTGGTGAGTAAAGACAGTGACTTCGCCATCAATGAGTGTTGACCTAGACCCCACCACCACCACCCACCCTTTGTAGGTAACCAGAGCTAAGACCTAACATGAGAGGTGAACACGCCACCATCACAATGGCAGTCAGTGACTCAACTCTCCATGACCGAACACCCTCTACGACATCTGCAGACCTGTTCACGGTCTATACTCAGTACAACTTGGCCTCCACTAGACAGAGGGCGATTCCAAATCAGGATTCAACGGGATGCCTGTGCTGAGCTCAAATAATTCACAAGACCTTTCATTGAGTCCAAGTGCCCACCCTTACCCCACCAGTTCAAATGATTCATAAGGGCTTTCAGTGATTCTATGTGCCCTTGATCACAGCCAGGTTGTATAAAACGGTTTTGTGGTTTTCATTTTACCTAAATAGATGTTAGGGGAAAAAAAAGAAAAAGATCTGCCATGATAAATCATGCACCAGAGCCAAGCTGTGCAACTGTGGCCTCCGGAATCAACCCTGCCTCTTCAACCGCCATCCTGGTGAGCAAAGACTCCACATTTACGTTTCGACCTAGTTCAAAGTGTGAGTCCACAAGCAAGAAGCCATGAATGACGTCAACCCACAGTGAGGGGTCGAAGTGAGGGGTCGAAGTCAACCCACTGCCAGCCTGTGAAAACTGAACTCCACTGGGATGTCATTGTTTTTAAATTGGAGGATAATTCCTTTACTGATGTCTTTTTTTTTTTTTCTTTTTGTCCTTCATCTGTAGGTAGGTCCTAAGCAACTGACTGAGATGATAGCAGGTATTTGTGGGAACAGCACATGTTCCCAGACACCATGGGCCAGGAAAGCTGACAAGCAAAATTCATCATTACTCGTCCCTAACTCATGTGTCTCTTTGGAGATTCAGAGCAGTGACCAAACGTCTCTCGATACTCATCTCCACCAAGGTTTCAAGGACACGGCAAGTTCACCCACTCCAGACAGAACTCATGTACAGCCTGAGCAGGACTGTGGTGACCGTAGCTGCCCACCAGGTAAGATTCCTCACCTTCTTCCTGAGACTGGGATCCTTCCAATATCCACCGATTCAACCACAGACCTCGGGTGTGCCCTTGCCAACCTTCTCCCACGACTCAGCTACCTACAGATGGAGACCTACGAAATTTCCAGATATGCTCAGTCTCTACTTAGTATGAGCTTCCCTCCATTAGACAGATCTGTGCAATTCAGTTCAAGTCACTCAGTCATGTCCAACTCTTTGCAACCCCAAGGACTGCAGCACACCAGGCCTCCATGTCCATCACCAACTCCCAGAGTTTGTTCAAACTCACTTCCATCGAGTCTGTGATGCCATCAAACCATCTGCTCTGTTGTCCTCTTCTCCTCCTGCCTTCAGTCTTTCCCAGCATCAGGGTTTCTTTTCCCATGAGTTGGTTCTTTGAATCAGGTGGCCAAAGGATTGGAGCTTCAGCTTCAGCCCACAATTCTAGTTCAGGATTCAATAGAACGCCCTTGCTGAGCTCAAATAATTCACAAACCTCGTTCCCCACCAGCCTGATGAACCAACACGTCAATTCACCAGGGAAACCTTCTCTGCACACCCAGAACAACACAGGGCTACCAAGAGAACTTCTCATGTTTTTAATGAGGCATCTCCGTGAATATTTGTTTAGTATCTGACTTCTGGATTGTTTGACAGTTCCCTGAGGGCATGGGTTTTGTTGAAGGCGAACTTCAGGTTCATTCAAGTAGTAAGTGCCTGAAGATGTGTAATGAGAGCTTTTGAATTTTTCTTCATTTTTATCTCATTAAATGTTTTCTTTCCTATTGAATTTTTCTTCGTTTTTACCTCGTTAATTTTTTTTTTCCTATTGATGGCTGAAACCGAGAACAGCACCTCCCTGTTTTCTTGCTGATTTTTGATTCCTCCTCTGGCACCATCCATAAACCATTTTCAACATGGATTTGAAAGAACTGGGCATTGGCTGTGTTCTTCCCCATTTGAATAGGGGGGAAAAAAAAGACCCTTTCATTCAAACAAAAGCAGACCTTCCATGAACCCATCCGTTTTGCACACTGTTAACTGTTGTATCTCTCCCGGTAACTTTAACTGAGAATCATGACGCCACCATCAGACTCTCTGTGTGGAAACAAAAGATGTCAACCGGACTCACAAAAGGCCATTAAAAAAATATATATATATATATACACACACACAACAATCAGAATATGCAAATACTGTCATTTAAAGATTCTTCCAAGATTCAGTGCTGTGCCACTGAAGCACAATTTGCACATTTTTGAGAGTTAAACAGAAGCAAGAAAAATAAAACAGACCCGCCAGCTCCTTGTCACCTTTCCAACAATTTCCCCACACATATCCCATCACACAGGGGCTTCTAAACTAGGTGGCCTCGTCATCAGATTCACCTTAGCAGTTCTGGCGATAACTAGTCTTCAGAATGAGAAAAGTACAAGAGGTCAAAAAACACAAGAACACTCTCCATGGTGTCCTCGGAGCACGTGGCCAGATCTTCCCATCTGGCACATTCAACCCTGACAGTACTTTTTTCTAAAACAAACATAGTAGCATTTCTGTGATGCAATGAGCACAACTGCTTTTAATTGTCACCAACACTCACTGCCATCGGACCTGGCAGGGTGAATCACTTCCACAGGGGAGAAATACGGCTGTCTGGTTCGAATTAATGGTGCACTCACTCTCGAGATATGTCAGCCAACACACATGCGTCCGGCCACGCCACACTGGTAACAGCAAGCAGACGCTCAAATGTGATCAGCACATCTAATAATTATCGCCAGAACCGATGGTGAAGCCAAAGCTCCAGTACTCTGACTACCTGATGCAAAGAGCCGAAAAGACGGTCTTTTCCGGTCTGTGATGCTGGGAAACACCGAAGACAGCAGGAGGAGGGGACGACAGAGGATGAGATGGCTGCATGGCATCACCGACTCGATGGACATGAGTTTGAGCAAACTCCAGGAGATGGTGATGGACAGGGAAGCCTGGCGTGCTGCAGTCCATGGGGTCACAAAGAGTCAGACACGACTTAGAGACGCAACAACAATATCTAATAATTTCTTAGTCTTTGTACGATAGCAATTTCATAGAGCAAAGAGTTCATTACAAACATATCCAAGCACGTGCACAAATGCACCCCACAAATTCTTCAGATTTGACTTTGATACAATAAAACCTAAATATGACCAACACAAGTATGTAATTTCAAGACATTTAAATATTCAGACATTAAAAAATAATATTTGTAGATTTCATCCTCATCAGCCAGTTTCAGGCAGAAAAGTAAGACTGACAATGTGTTTTAAAGACAGCACAGCAGTCTGAAAAAGGAAGGTGGTGTGGTTTAATAAAACTTGCCACGTACACTCCCAAGTCCTGCACCAGGAATACAGGAACCCCTCAAATACTTGTGGTGGGTCAACCATTACGGGGAAAACCATGACACCCAGTGGCCAAAGCCTTTCAACGCTGCATAACTGGCTGTGTCCCCTCTTCACGAGTCCGTCATCCACCCAACCATCATTCATCTATCAACTCATCTAGACACAGAATGAAATTCATAACGTGGAAATAGGCAATGCATTCATAAACAATTTTGCATTTTCACAGGCATGCATAAAAATTATCCTTTTTATCTGAAAAAGCGTGAATGCTAATGTATAGTTTATGCACGGATATATGCTATCTTCATCAACGAAACTCTGTAAATCTATGTCTATAGTACATACATCCATTGCAAAGAACCCCCTAATCTTCATTCGTGATCAGAATTCATTCTGTGCTGGCCCACTTTTTTTTGGGGGGGAACCCTCAGAGGAAAGCGAAATGAATCACTCCACTTGGTGAACCCATAAAAGCAGCAAACCTTATCTGTATATGGAACACAGCAATACATGATAAAAAGGGGGCCTTTGGATGAGTAAATTTATTTTTACATTTATTGTTGCTCTTTTCTTGGCCAGTTTCATTCATTAACTATTTTCCCTCCCGGAGGTCATTATGTAAGTAAGCCTCAGAAGGTCGGTTAGAAGTTCTTTAGGAAAAGTTCCAGATTCCGACCTTATCACAAAACTGATAAGGGACTTGCACCGTGTTCCTGAAGTCCCTGAAATTGTGTGTGCGTGTGTGTGTGTTGCTCAGTCGTGTCCGACTCTTTGTGACCCACCATGGGACTGTAGCCCACCTTGGAATTTTCCAGGCAAGAAAACTGGAGTGGGTTGCCATTCCCTTCTCCAGGGGAATCTTCCTGACCCAGGCATGGAACCTGGGTCTCCTGCTCTGCAGACAGATTCTTTACCCATCTGAGCCACCAAGTCACCTGAAATTACAGTGTCTTTATTTGAAATAAGGGATATTTATGGACTGGGGTTACTAACATATTATTGACTATATTCCCTCCACTACACGTTCTCTCCCTTATCTAGTCTATAACTGGCACTTTGTGCCTTTCACTCCCCTTCACCTAGTTCCCCCATCCTCCCAACCCTTTGCTTCTAGCAACTATTAGATTGCTTTCTGTATCTGTGAGTCTACTCCTGTTTTATTGTGCTTGTCCACTTGTTGTATCTTTTACATTCCACATGTAAGTGAAAAAAAATACACTAGTAATTTTTCTCTCCTTTATCTTGCTAAGTATAACACCTTCCAAGTCGACCCGTGTTGTTTCAAATGTGAACATTTCATTCTATTTTCTGGCCAAGTAATACTCCATTGAATATATCTACCACATCTTCTGTATCCATTCATCTGTTAATGGACACTTAGGTGGCCGCCATGTCCAGCCTACTGTTAACTAGCACTGCTAAGAACATGGGTGCATGTGATTTCTGAAATCAGTGCTTTCCCTTTCTGTAGATAAAAACCCGTGCGTGAAAATTGAGATCATACAGTACATCTCTTAATGTTTCTGAGGAACTTCCAAACTGCTTTCCACAGCGGCCGTGCCCATTAACATTTCTACCAACAGTGCTGGAGGGTTCTCTTTTCTCCACATCCTCACCAACACTTTTTTCCTTGATGGCAATTCTGAGTGGTGTGAGGGGATACCTCATTGGGATTTTGACTTGCATTTTCCTGATAATTATTAATGGCCAGCCCCTTTACATGTGCCTACCGACATGAAATTAAAAGACGCTTACTCCTTGGAAGGAAAGTTATGACCAACCTAGATAGCATATTCAAAAGCAGAGACATTACTTTGCCAACAAAGGTTCGCCTAGTCAAGGCTATGGTCTTTCCTGTGGTCATGTATGGATGTGAGAGCTGGACTGTGAAGAAGGCTGAGCACCGAAGAATTGATGCTTTTGAACTGTGGTGTTGGAGAAGACTCTTGAGAGTCCCTTGGACTGCAAGGAGATCCAACCAGTCCACTCTGAAGGAGATCAGCCCTGGGATTTCTTTGGAAGGAATGATGCTAAAGCTGAAACTCCAGTATTTTGGCCACCTCATATGAAGAGTTGACTCATTGGAGAAGACTCTGATGCTGGGAGGGATTGAGGGCAGGAGGAGAAGGGGACGACAGAGGATGAGATGGCTGGATGGCATCACTGACTCGATGAATGTGAGTCTGAGTGACCTCCGGGAGCTGGTGATGGACAGGGAGGCCTGGCGTGCTGCAGTTCATGGGGTCGCAAAGAGTCGGACACGACTGAGCGACTGATCTGATCTAACCGACCATTGGCATGTGGTATTCATACCTTCGGCCCATTTTTTCACCGGACTATTTTATTTTTTTTAATATTGAGTTGTATGAGTTTCGTCCTCTCCCTCCCTTGTCTCTCTCTCTACACACACACACACACACACACACACACACACACACACACACACACACACAAATCTTAACCCTTTCAAGCGTAACACTTGCAAATATTTTCTCCCATTCAGTAGCTTCCTTTTTGTTTGGTTGATGGTTTTCTTAACTGTGCAAAAGTGTTTCTTACTTCAAAAAAAAAATTTTTAAATATGGAATGCTTCACAAATTTGCATATCATCTTGCCCAGGGGCCACGCGTATCTTCTCTGTATCACTCTAATGTTGTATACGTGCTACCAAAGCAAGCACTGAAAAAGTATTTTAGCCTGACTTTGTCTCTTTCGTTTATTTTCGCTCTTGTTTCCCTTGCCTGAAGAGACAGATCCAAAAAAGTACCGCTGAGGTTGATGTCAAAGAGCACACTGCCTATGTTTTCTACAAAGAGTGTCGTAGCTTCAGGTTTTACATTGAAGTCTTTAAATCACTTTGAGTTAATGTTTGTGTACGGCACGAGACAGTGGTCTTTGTTGTTTAGTGGCTCAGTTGTCTCTGACTCTTTGCAACCTCAGGGACTGCAGCAAGGGATTCTTCAGGCAAGAATACTGCAGGGGGCAGCCATTCCCTTCTCCAGGGGATCTTCCCAACCCAGAGATCGAACCCATGTCTCCTGCACTGAAAGCAGATTCTTTACTGTCTGAACCACCAGGGGTGTTGATTCATTGGGATGTGACTCAGCCATCAGAAAGAAGGAGCTAATGCCATCTTCAGCACCACGGATGGACGTAGAGACCGTCACAGCATGTGCCATTCTTGACCAGCTGAGCTGACAGGGAAGCCCAAGAACACTGGCACGGGCAGCCTTTCCCTTCTCCAGGGCATCTTCCCGAGCCAGGAGTCGAACCAGCATCTCCTGCATTGCAGGCGGGTTCTTTACCAGCTGAGCTGCCCGGGAAGCCTTTGGAAGCCCCTAGTGAGGTAATGGGACCCCACTCCAGTGCTCTTGCCTGGAAAATCCCATGGATGGAGGAGCCTGGTAGGCTGCAGTCCATGGGGTTGCTAAGAGTCAGACACGACTGAGCGACTTCCCTTTCACTTTTCACTTTCATGCATTGGAGAAGAAAAAGGCAACCCACTCCAGTGTTCTTGCCTGGAGAATCCCAGGGACGGGGGAGCCTGGTGGGCTGCCGTCTATGGGGTCGCACAGAGTCGGATGCGACTGAAGCGACTTAGCAGTGCAGTGCAGTGCAGTGAGGTCCAACAACAAGTGAACAGATACAACATATAGTCTTATATCCATACAACAGAATACTACACAGTAATAAACAGGAATTTACAATAGTAATAGATGGTAATACAGCAATTAATAGTAATAAACAGTAACAAACATTGATCAATAGGAATCAAGAAACAGCAGTAAATAGTAACAAATAGTAACAAACAGTAATAAATAGCAATAAACAGTAATAAACATTAACCAATAGCAATAAATAGTAACAGTAACACAGAGTAGTAAACAGTATAAAGAGTAATGAAGAGTAATAAATAGTAATAAAAAAGGAATGAACTGTTCATATGGCAACCCACTCCAGTGTTCTTGCCTGGAGAATCCCAGGGATGGGGGAGCCTGGTGGGCTGCCATCTATGGGGTCACACAGAGTTGGACACAACTGAAGTGACTTAGCAGCAGCAGTTCATATACACAGTGAAATGGTTTCATCTCAAAAAAAAAAAAAAAAAAAAAAATCACGCTGAAGGGGATAAACTAGACAAAAGATTACACACTGCATGATCTTATGTAAAACCCCAACAAATACTATATAGTGACGGATCAAAATACAACCTACGATATATCAGTAGTCTGTGGAGGGAGGAGCAGGAGAGATGAGTTGCTGTATAAGGGCCTTAAACAAATCTTTGAAAGCTACAGGGATGTTCACTGCTTTGACTGAGGTGAAGGTTCAAAGGGTGTATCATGTGTCAAAACTCTTAACATGTGCAGTTTAGGGCTTCCTTGGTGGCTCAGCTGGTAAAGAATCTGCCTACAATGTTGGCAGGAGACCTGGGTTCGATCCTTGGGTTCAGAAGATTCCCGGGAGAAGGGAAAGGCTCCCCACTCCAGTAATCTGGCCTGGAGAATCCCACGGACTGTACAGTCCATGGGTTTGCAAAGAGTCAGATAGGACTGAGAGACTTTCACTTTCACGTGCAATATATTTTCTGCCAATTATATCTCTATCAAGTTCTTACAGATAAAAGGATCCAGTGCCACTTACAAAGAAAAAAAAAAAGGATCCCCTAGTGAAGACAGAAAATTGTTCACTGTAGCTTCTGCTGAAATGTCACCGTTAAAGGGCTGTGACGATTCGCTGCTTGAAGCAGACACTTTCACACCATACTTTCCATCTGAGCATCGTCCACCATGGATTATTCTCATCGGTAGCTCAGAAGCGTGCATACTCTCTGCCCAGCCTCCCTCACTGCACTGATGAGGGACTCAGGTCATCACAGGGGTTAAACGGCTGGTCCTGGAACAGACCCAAAGTCAACAGTGGTAGGAGGTGACAGAAACCCTGCATTTTTTTTTTTTTTTTTAGCAATTTTACTGGGCTCTCCAGGTCATGTGATGTTTGTATAGAAATTCTAGACTCACACGACAGAAAAAAAACTAGAGGTCAACTTGTCAGTTGCCTTGCCTCTGAGCCCCAGGGAGACACCGGATTTCCCAGCTACTTGGGGCCTTCAGTGTCTTTCTCCAATCACAGAGAAACAAAAGCCAGCAATTGCCATCCACTTTCAAGGTCAGAACTCCCAGCAAAACCTAGGTTCCATCTGCTCACAGAGACAACAGAGTTCAACAAGGGTCAAATGACCTTGAGGAAGAAAAAAAAAAAACTCTCCGGCAGTCAAGTGGTGATTTTGTTTTCTGTGATTATATTCCTTTGTATGGAAAAGAATTTTCAATGCCAGTGTAATCCAGCATCTTATATTAGCAGTAAGGAGCTAGCTTTTTAAAGACACGATCTTGAATCAATCCTATTGTGTACCAGTTTTGCAATCTGGGACAATACAAGAGGTCTCTTCATGAACGTCACATCCAGTCAAAAATCCACACTCAATTCGAATTCCAGAACCACTCAGATTAGTAACTTTCAAAATTCTTGACACAGATAGCCCTTAAAAGAAAGTCACATTTGGTTAGTCATTTTAAAAAGATGAAAAGGGAAACCACGGTAGTTCTGAGGTCAAGTTCCCAGTTAGCTAGAAGAAACAACGGAGGATGCAAGGAAAGGTTGAAAATGTCATGGGACATGTGATCCTTGAAGCCAGCCAGCACTTGAGGAAGGTTTCAGATTTTATCTTCTTCTGCGTGCACATCGGCACTGCTCACGTAACGAGACAAAGAACCACAATTCGATTACAGTCGTCTTGCTTTGGCAACCACCTCTGGCCCTATAAAACATGACCTTTTTCCTGACGGTTTGGCCTCTTTCACAACAGAGAACCCAGCACAGATGAGAAGAGAACAAGAAGACCCCTCTGAATCAGGATGCAGTTCAAGGATGTAAATCCAGCACCCGACGGACAATGAGAACGGTGACCTTCACGGGCAGTCTGCTGACCTTCAGAAACCCACAGCTGACTGTTCACAGGATCCGTCAGCAAAAACAAATGTAATACCATTTACTGAGTCACCGAGGAGGCCCATTCAAAGCCTGGACGTTATCCCTTTAGAGGAGTGCATACATTTATATTTCACTGTGATGGGCAACCTGGAACCAAACCAGTTCAGATAAAGGAATGCACTTAGAACTGAGTGAGTGACTGGGAGTCGCTGAGCCATGTCCGACTCTCTGCGACCCCACGGACTGTTGCCCGCCAGGCTCCTCTGTCCATGGGATTCTCCAGGCAAGAATACTGGAGTGGGTTGCCATTTCCTTCTCTAGTACTTACTATGGAGTCACATTAAGCAAATTTCATTTCTCTCTAACTCTTGTGAAAATCTGTGAACGCTGTGCCGATTACAGAGTCAGTTCCTCAATGGTATTATGTGCCCTCTCTGGATACTGGCCACTTGTCCCCTTCTGCCCTGGTTCATCTGTCTGTGGTCCTGTCTGTGATGCCCAGAGCTTTGCTCCTTTTTCCATCTTCGTGTTTTTATGAACATCTCCCTTTATGGAACCGAGAAGCCAATAGGGACTCTGCTGTCTCAGATCAGATCAGTCGCTCAATCGTGTCCGACTCTTCGCGACCCCATGAACCGCAGCACGCCAGGCCTCCCTGTCCATCACCAGCTCCCGGAGGTCACTCAGACTCACATCCATCGAGTCAGTGATGCCATCCAGCCATCTCATCCTCTGTTGTCCCCTTCTCCTCCTGCCCCCAATCCCTCCCAGTATCAGAGTCTTCTCCAGTGAGTCAACTCTTTGCATGAGGTGGCCAAAATACTGGAGTTTCAGCTTTAGCATCATTCCTTCTAAAGAAATTCCAGGATTGATCTCCTTCAGAATGCACTGGTTGGATCTTCTTGCAGTCCAAGGGACTCTCAAGAGTCTTCTCCAACACCACAGTTCAAAAGCATCAATTCTTCGGCGCTCAGCCTTCTTCACAGTCCAGCTCTCACATCCATACATGACCACAGGAAAGACCATAGCCTTGACTAGGCGAACCTTTGTTGGTAAAGTAACATCTCTGGTTTTGAATATGCTATCTAGGTTGGTCATAACTTTCCTTCCAAGGAGTAAGCGTCTTTTAATTTCATGGCTGCAGTCACCATCTGCAGTGATTTTGGAGCCCAGAAAAATAAAGTCTGACACTGTTTCCACTGTTTCTCCTTCTATTTCCCATGTAGTGGGACCAGATGCCATGATCTTCGTTTTCTGAATGTTGAGCTTTAAGCCAACCTTTTCACTCTCCACTTTCACTTTCATCAAGAGGCTTTTTAGCCCCTCTTCACTTTCTGCCATAAGAGTGGTGTCATCTGCATATCTGAGGTTATTGATATTTCTCCCAGCAATCTTGATTCCAACTTGTGTTTCTTCCAGTCCAGCATTTCTCATGATGTACTCTGCATAGAAGTTAAATAAACATGGTGACAATATACAGCCTTGACGTACTCCTTTTCCTATTTGGAACCAGTCTGTTGTTCCATGACCAGTTCTAACTGTTGCTTCCTGACCTGCATACACATTTCTCAAGAGGCAGAAAAGGTGGTCTGGTATTCCCATCTCTTTCAGAATTTTCCATAGTTTATTGTGATCCACACAGTCAAAGGCTTGGGCATAGTCAATAAAGCAGAAATAGATGTTTTTCTGGAACTCTCTTGCTTTTTCCATGATCCAGTGAATGTTGGCAATTTGATCTCTGGTTCCTCTGCCTTTTCTAAATCCAGCTTGAACATCAGGAAGTTCACGGTTCACATATTGCTGAAGCCTGGCTTGGAGAATTTTGAGCATTACTTCACTAGCGTGTGAGATGAGTGCAATTGTGCGGTAGTTTGAGCACTCTTTGGCATTGCCTTTCTTTGGGATTGGGATGAAAACTGACCTTTTCCAATCTTGTGGCCACTGCTGAGTTTTCCAAATTTGCTGGCATATTGAGTGTAGCACTTTCACAGCATCATCTTTCAGGATTTGGAATAGCTCCACTGGAATTTCATCACCTCCACTAGCTTTGTTCGTAGTGATGCTTTCTAAGGCCCACTTGACTTCACATTCCAGGATGTCTGGCTCTAGGTCAGTGATCACACAATCATGATTATCTGGGTCGTGAAGCTCTTTTTTGTACAGTTCTTCTGTGTATTCTTGCCACCTCTTCTTAGTATCTTCTGCTTCCGTTAGGTCCATACCATTTCTGTCCTTTATCGAGCCCATCTTTGCATGAAATGTTCCTTTGGTGTCTCTGATTTTCTTAAAGAGATCCCTAGTCTTTCCCATTCTGTTGTTTTCCTCTATTTCTTTGCATTGATCACTGAAGAAAGCTTTCTTATCTCTTCTTGCTATTCTTTGGAATAGCTGTCTGGATGTCTCCAAACCACCCACTCCAATAGCCCCCGTCTTTGCTTTGGTCTGCTGGGAAAAGATGGAAGGCAGGAGGAGAAGGGGATGACAGAGGATGAGATGGTTGGATGCCATCACCAACGTGACAGACATGAGTTTGAGCAAGCTCTGGGTGTGAGTGATGGACAGGGAGACCTGGCGTGCTGCAGTCCATGGGGTTGCAGAGAGTCAAACACGAATGGGCGACTGAGCTGAACTGAACTGTCATCATTTGGGATGTCTTCATCTCAGGCATCTTTGATTAAACATCCCTCTCTCTGGCCATGGGTGGTTCTATTCCTGTAGCCCATGTCCTTCTGCAAATGTCTTCCATCTCCAGCCCTCTAGCCTCTTTATCCCCTCACCTACATCATCCAGTCCTCTCCTGTATCTGCAGGTTCCCGGCCCATGCCTTCAACTCCTGTGGCCCATCGTTGTACACACATCCTCCTATGAATGGTCCAAGGCTAAGCTGATCTATGTCCCCCAATATCTGCTTGTGCTCTGTATTTGCTCCTTAGCTATCACATCTCTCTGTTGGGTTCATTTGACAGATGAGAAAGCTGAGAAAGGTATGTGACTACAATTACACCAGAGACTGGAGCTGGGTACCCTGGCCAGCGCCCTCATTCGCACGCTCAGGGCTCCCATTACTGTCTAGTGAAGAAACATCAGCACATCTACACTGATAAATGGGTGAACAGGGCTTCAGGGGTCCGGCTAGCCATGTTTCCCCAGCAGCGGCCGTGGCCAGTGTAGTTCATGAAACCAACAAGCAGGGCGGAAGATACACAATTACAGAGCATCCGCTTGGGGAGAGTAAACCCTCATGGAATTCGCCTTTGCTTCCACTTTCTTGGACACTTACTCCATCTTGATATCTCGTGCATTTTTTCCTGAGTTTTTGGATAAGATCCTTTTTAAAGAAATTCCTGAACCTTAGATCCCATGACTACAGCCCTCAGATCAGATCAGATCAGATCAGTCGCTCAGTCATGTCCGACTCTTGCGACCCCATGAACCGCAGCACACCAGGCCTCCCTGTCCATCACCAGCTCCCGGAGGTCACCCAGACTCACACCCATCGAGTCAGTGATGCCATCCAGCCATCTCATCCTCTGTCATCCCCTTCTCCTCCTGCCCTCAATCCCTCCCAGCATCAGAGTCTTCTCCAATGAGTCAACTCTTCGCATGAGGAGGCCAAAATACTGAAGTTTGTGGATGTGTCTGGTGATAGAAGCAGAGTCCGATACTATAAAGAGCAATACTGCATAGGAACCTGGAATGTCAGGTCCATGAATCAAGGCAAATTGGAAGTGGTCAAACAAGAGATGGCAAGAGTGAATGTTGACATTCTAGGAATTAGCGAACTAAAATGGACTGGAATGGGTGAATTTAACTCAGATGACCATTATATCTACTACTGTGGGCAGGAATCCCTCAGAAGAAATGGAGTGGCCATCATGGTCAACAAAAGAGTCCGAAATGCAGTACTTGGATGCAATCTCAAAAATGACAGAATGATCTCTGTTCGTTTCCAAGGCAAAACATTCAATGTCACAGTAATCCAAATCTATGCCCCAACCAGTAACGCCGAAGAAGCTGAAGTTGAACGGTTCTATGAAGACCTACAAGACCTTTTAGAACTACAGCCCTCATTCTCAGCCAAATCACATCCTTTCCTTTATCGGGGCTTCTGTGGTGACTCAGGTGGTGAAGAAATCTGCCTGCGATGCAGGAGACGTGGGTTTCATCCCTGAGTCGGGAAAGATCCCCTGGAGAAGGGCATGGCAACCCACTCGGGTATTCTCGCCTGGAGAATCTGATTGACAGAGGGAAAGATCCCCTGGAGAAGGGCATGGCAACCCACTCGGGTATTCTCGCCTGGAGAATCTGATTGACAGAGGAGCCTGGTGGGCTGCCGTCCATGGGGTCGCAGAGTCAGGCTCGACTGAGCACGCGTGCATAAAGAGGAAACACAAGTCCTCACGCTGGAACTTCTGAGTGTGAGACCGACATGAGAAGCCTGTGCACTGTCAACGAATAGTAGCCCCTGCTCACCACGACTAGAAAGTATAAGAGTAGCAACAAAGACCTACTTTAGCCTAAAAAAAAAAAAAATTAGTAAACCTCTTGTTACAATGTAGCTTTAGATTTACAGGAAAGCTGTAAGAATGTTACAGAGTCCCCTCCTATTTTAAGGTCTTCCATTTACCTGGTACTCTGTCATAACCAATGAACTGATATCGACAAACTATTATTCACCGACATCTGTATTTTATTTGCCTTTCCTTAGCTTTCCCCTGCCTGGAAAATCCCATGGACGGAGGAGCCTGGTGAGCTGCCGTCTATGGAGTTGCACAGAGTCGGACACGACTGAAGCGACTTAGCAGCCTCGGTAGCAGCAGCTTTCCCCTAAATGTCTGTGTGTTGTACCAGGATCCTAACCGGGGTATCACATAAACATTTTAGGGGGTCATAGCTTCTTGGTCTCCTTGAGGCTGTGACGGTTTCTCAGACGTTCACTGGTTTTGATGACCTTGACAGCTTTGAAGGATGCTAGGCAGGTATTTCGGGGAAGTCAATGGCACCCCACCCCAGTACTTTTGCCTGGAAAATCCCATGGACGGAGGAGCCTGGTAGCCTCCAGTCCATGGGGTCGCTAGGAGTCGGACACGACTGAGCGACTTTCCTTTCGCTTTTCACTTTCATGCATTGGAGAAGGAAATAGCAACCCACTCCGGTGTTCTTGCCTGGAGAATCCCAGGGACGGGGGAGCCTGGTGGGCTTCTGTCTGTGGGGTCGCACAGAGTCGGACATGACTGAGGTGACTTGGCAGCAGCAGGCAGGTATTTTGTAGACCATCTTTCCATTTTGTTTTCCCCAGTGTTTTTCTCACAATTATGCTGAGGTTACAGGCATTTTGGAGAAAGACCACAGAGGTAAAGTGGCCTTCTCACCCACATCATATCAAGGTCACATGCTGTCAATAAGGCATAACCCAGTTGATACCGACCTTGATCACTGAGCTAACCAAGCATTTCAGCTTTCCCCACTGCAAAAGTACTCATCATCTTTTACTTCTGAGGAATATTTTTAAGCATAAAAGATTCAAGTATTTAGCTCCAGAGTATCTACATCACCATCAGATGTGGTCACACCTATAGGCGTCCTTTGCGGAAGATCACCTTGATTCTGTACAGAGACAGACAGGCAATGGTGAGGTGGGTAGGGACACAGAGAGGAACCAGTGCTCCAAAGAACAGGCCCTTTCGAGGGACCCAGAGAACAGAAGCACCTGAAGTTGAACAAGTATCCTACACCGAACGCAGAAACGGGAACCTGAGCAGACAGACAGGACAATGTGCTCATTATTTGGGAAGCAAGTTCAGTTGCTGCCACACAAAGACTCGAAACACACCTGATAAGCTAGATGCTTGTGCCTCTCCTGGAACGCCCCAGAGATACGGCTGGGTGGTGAAGGGCTGGAAGGCTAACTTTGCAATCCTCCACACGTGACTCCATACCTGTGAGTTATGGTCACGTGGTATATTTGTCTTAATATCTGTGAGTTAAGGTCATCTGGACCACCACTTGTCAACGGGAAGGAAAGAAGAATGGAAGGGATCTGACCTCCTTTCTCAAGAACCAGAGGCAGAAGCTGTTCACGTGGTTACCATTCTATTCCACTGACCTGAGCTTCCACTGGGCCGCGTACCAAGCTATGAGGTAGGTGGGCAGTGTATGATCAGGATCTAACTGGATGCCTGTCTGCTCTCTAAAACTAAAGTATCTAGAAGAGAATGGATCAGGAGAGAATAAACTGGTTTAAAAGGAGCAGGTCTTCCTGGAGAAGGAAATGGAAACCCACTCCAGTATTCTTGCCTGGAGAATCCCATGGACAGAGGAATCTGGCGGGCTATAGTCTGTAGGGGTCACAAAGAGTCGGACACGACTGAGATATTTGTATTCTTCATTTATGTAATATGTACTAAAATTATATGGCAAGAGAATAGTTAATAATATGGGGAAGTGTTCATGTTATTTTGTTGAGTAAATAGAAAATAGTAAAGCATATTAGAAAATAATATCAACTGTGTTAATCTAACTTGGTTTAAAGGAAAAAAATACATACATGCACAGAAAAAAAAAATGAAAAGCTATCTATCAAAACTTTGATAGACAATTTCTCTGTGCCTCAGTTACTTCAGTTTAAAAGGATAACGAGAGGGCTTATTTCATGGGGTTGTGATAAAGATTAAATAAAATAATAGTTATTTAAAAAACGGAGGGGGGAGCAGGTCTTTAACTCCATATCTGGAGTCAGGTGGCTTGCCATTTGTTCAAAGACAAAGAGGGCATCTGCAGCAAAGCTGCAAATACCACGGGCATCCTGTTCGGTTGACTCGTCCACACGCTTCTCCAAGTCCACTCAAACAAGTCAGTGCAACGGAGCTGAGACAGAAAACAAAGCGTCTGAAGTTCTCCAGCTTGGATGGTGGCCCTAGTCTCTGTTACTCTCCCCAGAACTGCCACATCAGCTTTGGGTTCCGGTGTTTCAGTAATAAGGCAACCAGTTCCCCAGGCTCTGATTCTTTCTACCGTATGAATCTTCACTCCGTGCATCATGGAGACACAGGTGCAGCGTCTCGCAGTTGCCTCATGTTTTTCTTCCAACCGTGAGTTCAGGTCTCGGGGAAATAAGCTCACTGCCCTCAACAGCCCGGAACTCTATGTTCACCCGACTCTCAGAAATCTCCCACTCGGACTGAGGGGAAGCATTTGGACTCTGGGACCCAGCGGTGTCAGAATCAGCTCCGAGGCAGTATCAGGCACCACCTAAGATGCAAGACGGGCGATACTTGTGCCCTTTCCGGCACGCACGGAAGGGCCACCAGCCCCCTGGAGGAAGGGCGGACGGAGACCGCGGTTCACACCTGAGCGTCGTCTCCGGTACCTGGTCTCTGCGGCACAGCTCCTCTCGTGATGCGGCTGTCTCGGGGTTCACTGAGAAACCGAGACTACTGCTACGCTCAAGCTAGCTTCTGGTTACCAGTTCTACTGGGGCTTCCTGGGCACAGGTCAGGTAGGACAGTAGCAAGACTGCAAAACTCTCCAACACGGGGAAAACAGAGGATGAGATGGATGGTAAGTCATGCACGGACCCGACAGGGCGCCTGACAACAGCTACGAACGCGGAAATAACACAGACCTTGCCCGGACGCCCTTTCTACCCACCAGCGTCGAAGCTCTACAGCGAGCTCAGCAAAAGCAGCTCTGTGCGATCCAGTTCAAGGCACTGAATTCAAGAACCCATCACGGACAGCAGCCTGATAACATATTCCAGTGATAAGACACAGTTCTGCCCGAGCCTGCTGCAGTAACGATGAATACAGAATACTTCTGCAGGAGCAATGATACATACCAGCACTAATTCTGCATTCTCTGAGCATTTTGGAGTGGTTTTTTTTAATAGGCATTCACTACATAAATTCAGTGTTTCATCACTGACTCATCTAAATGAGCAACAGGGAAAACACACAGAAAAACACATTCATAATTTTCTGACTTATAGACAAGGTGAAATCAATGACAACCGTTTCAAAATGAACTTCTTCGTTTCAAAACTAAGACGACAACTGAAATAAATTTTACAGGATAAGTTAACACAGCCTTAAATTTCAAAGGAGTCCAAAACGAACTCACGTGGCTTGATAATTTGCTGAATTTACTGACGCAGTATTCTGGATACCTTGAAAACGTTTCACCTTACTCTGAGCCTAACTAGAAAAACTTGACAGAATGAGGAGGGTTTTCTTTCCTCTGTCATATAGGAAACACCATTTTTATTAAACTAACGTCACAACTGTGTGCCCACTGTGCACACAGGGCAAAATCATCAAATGCCACCTCTTCCTTTCCCGACGTGAGCCGCACGCGAACGTTCAGTTTAGCTTTAAGATCCACTCAGACAGGGGCAGAGTGTTAAGCATTTCATAACTATACATGTGCACCATTCTAATGTTTAAATTTGTTTCTTTGTAATAACAAAGTTGCAACACAACAGCTAGCCAAGTAGATGCCAAGTCAGTGTTCAAGGTGGATGAATTACAGGCACAGTCTGCTTAATGAGGCACAGGAATGATTGAGCAGAGAGACCAAGGAACTGGTGATAGTTCATGTGCAAACACTCAAGGCTGTGAGGGAAAGTGCCCGAGAATAAGCAGTCTGCACACTATGATCAAATAAAACAAAAGGGCATGAACGCTTCAGGTCAACAGGCGCACATCCAGAGCAGGGAGGAACTCTTACCTTAGGGTGTCCTTGGAGCTTCTGATGGACCCGCACCACTCAACAGGAGGGAAGTCAAAGCTGCCTCTTTCTGCAGGTCGCTGGGGCTGGGTTTCCCTCTCCTGAAAGCAGAGGTTTCCTGATCAGAATACCGCTCCCTCAGCATGATGAATCAACCCCTTTGCTGTGGAAAGGTCTGATACGATTTCCAGCCCACTTGTACGTGGTGGCAACAAACTCGTGTTTATGCGTACAGCTGTTTTGACAGACAAGTGCAATTGTGGTCGGGACGTCATCATGCACGTCCACAGTTAACGCAGAGGAATGTGTGAGGTGCCAGCAGGTCTGGCAGGGGCCCTTTAGACTGCACACACACCCGGGGGTTGAGAGCACTGTCCCAGAGTGTTCCATCTGGGCAAGATGCCTCTATGCTCATCTAAATGGCCTCTGCAAACCCTGGGGCATTTACCTCCAGACTGGGCAAGGTGCCACTTTGCCAGCAGTGGGTGGAAAACCACGCTTCTCAGGTGGAGTTAGTGCTAAAGAACCCGCCTGTCGATGCAGGAGATGTAAGAGACGCAGGTTCGATCCCCGGGTCAGGAAGATTCCCCTGGAGGAAGAAATGGCAACCCCTTCCAGTGCTCCTGCCTGGAGAATCCCATGGACGGAGGAGCCTGGTGGGCTACAGTCAACAGGGTCTCAGAGTCAGACAAGACTGAAGCGACTTAGCACACACAGACTCAGAATGGAGATAATGTCCCCCACAAACACTGGAACCTTCACTCCCCAGGGAAGGGTTTCCAGCAACAAGCTGTTGTCAATGCATCCCCATCACCAGAGCCAACATGTGGCTCTCGGTTCACCAGGCCAACTCTTCAGAGAATCAACTCGTAGAAAGGTTCACCTCAACCATTCCTTTCATCACCCCCCTTGCCTGGAATGATCATCTAGTATCAGAGTGTGTTATCTCTTTATTGGCTTATTAAGAGATGAAACTCCAGTACTTTGGCCATCTCATGCAAAGAGTTGACTCATTGGAAAAGACTCTGATGCTAGGAGGGATTGGGGGCAGGAGGAGAAGGGGACAACAGAGGATGAGATGGCTGGATGGCATCACCGACTCGATGGACGTGAGTCTGAGTGAACTCCGGGAGTTGGTGATGGACAGGGAGGCCTGGCGTGCTGCAGTCCATGGGGTCGCAAAGAGTCAGACATGACTGATTGACTGAACTGAACTGATCCTGTACTCTTACTGCCTTATGAGATGATTATTGTAATTTCCACCAGGAACCTGATTGCTCAAGATGACCTCAGTGTCTAACCAAAATTTGCTGCTCCAAGAAAACACCCTTGTGAAGAGCATGGTTTCCGTTTATGATGCATAAATGTTTGCCATCCATAAAAAAGGACTTGGGAGGAAATCCTTTTCTTTTTTCCCCCTAAATCTAGGAAGAAAATTCCTAGATAGGGGCAACGAGAACAAGAAATGATGGGAATGTTTTGCATGAATTTCATGGTGCAAAAGACCATGACACTGATACTTACTGATAGAAAACTCACTAAAGGTTTTAAGGCTAACTCTTCAGGAGAAGGAAGAGGCAACCCACTCCAGTGTTCTCACCTGGAGAATACCAGGGACGGGGGAGCCTGGTGGGTTGCCGTCTATGGGATTGCACAGAGTCGGACACGACTGAAAAAGAAAACTCACTAAAGGTTTTAAGGATAACTCTTCAGGAGAAGGAAAAGGCAACCCACTCCAGTGTTCTCATCTGGAGAATACCAGGGATGGGGGAGCCTGGTGTGTTGCCGTCTATGGGGTTGCACAGAGTTGGACACGACCGAAGGGAGTTAGCAGCAGCAGCAGCAGCCTCATTCATTGGAGAAGGCAATGGCACCCCACTCCAGCACTCTTGCCTGGAGAGTTCCATGGACGGAGGAGCCTGATGGGCTGCAGTCCATGGGGTTGTGAAGAGTTGGACATGACTGAGCGATTTCCCTTTCCCTTTCCCTTCAGGTTTTAACCTCTTTCAGAAATAAAACATGAACGTTACAAGTCCACACATCTCCTCCTGTTTAATTAGGAAAGATGCCCTTGGATATTAGTTTAGAGACACGAAGAACCACTTGCTTCTTTCAACTTGTCCTGGCTTATATTATGACATCAAATTGTATGTAATTGTCCCTGCACGTGTCTGCACAGGACTCCTATAAAGAAAACCAAATTTAGTAACTGCATGATACTATCTGTTTAATTGAGTGTATCAGTACCTTTCAATCTGTAGTTCCCAGACAGCACTGGAAAGGAGGAGGAAAAAAAAAAAATCACTGACTTTGTTATTTCCTCAGGCAGCAAAGAGATGAGTGGTATCTGGCCTCCTTGAGCCCTACTGATAAATCAGTGTCTACGTTTTGAACTGTTGCATTTTAAACACCACCGGGTTGTAAGCTGGCACTCAAAGCTTTTCTTTTGTAAAGTTTTGCAGAGGTGTATCCTCTACACTGACTCACAGTTTCTACATGTAGAATCTGGCTTCATGGAATAACTCTCCTGTATCCACTTTGATGTAACACTGTTGCAGAATCCTGCATTGGAAAAGAGGGCAGAGGGACTTCCCTGGTCCTTTTGCAGTTAAGAATCAGCCTGGGCTCCTGTGTCCATTCTCTGCAACAAGAGAAACCACCCCATGAGAATCCCAAGCCCTGCAACCAGAGAGTAGATTATGCACAGAAATGAAGACCCAGCACAGCCAAAAATTAAAGAAAGATAAGAAAATGGAAAAGAAAAGGGGGTATGATCTCCTGGAGAGAGAAGACCCCCCAGAGAGGCTCCCTGCCCTTGTGGTGAGCACGGTCACCTGGGGTCCTCCGTCTGCAGGGGAGCAGGGAGCTGGCAAAGACCGAGGGGCGTGTGGCCGGGGCCATCCCTTGAGGGGCCAGCACACGGCCGTACCGTGAGTCCCACCACAATCTCCTGAGTGTGCTGACGCCCCCGACGAGCAAGGGTCTGCTCCCTCGGGCGGCAACCCCGGGTTCACAGCCCAGACCTCAGCACAAGGCAGATGCCTCCTCTGCGTCTCCTAAAGCAAGGGCAGGTGTTTCCATTCCTAACACCCACCATTAGGATACTTTGTTTGCTTTTTCATTTAAACACAGACTATCTACAGTTGTTTTTACTCCCCTTCTCTTTGTTCTGTTGGTTGAAAATGACAGCATTTCTTAATCCCTTAAAAGTGAAAGTGTTACTCACACAGTCGTGTCAGACTCTCTGCGACCCCATGGACTGTAGCCCACCAGGCTCCTCTGTCCATGGGATTCTCCAGGCAAGAATGCTGGAGTGGGTAGTCATTTCCTTCTCCAGTGGATCTTCCTGACCCAGGTACCCAATCCAGGTCTCCCACATTGCAGGCAGATTCCTTACCCTCTGAGCCACCAAGGAAGCCCCTCTAATAAAGTGAAGTGTTACTTACTCAGCTGTGTCCCCCTCTTTGCGACCCCCATGGACAGTAGCCCACCAGGCTCCTCTGTCCATGGGATTCTCCAGGCAAGAATGCTGGAGTGGGTTGCCATGCCCTCCTCCAGGGGATCTTCCCAACCCAGGGATCAAACCCACATCTCTAATGTCTCCCGCACTGGCAGCTGGGTTCTTTACCACTAGCACCACCTGGGAAGACCTTTGATCCCTTAGACCTTTATTAATAAATTCCTATTGCATATGATAGGTTAGTAAAACAAAGGCCATTATGAATTTCACTGAGCTAATCAATGATTTTTGTTACGGAAATGTCTGTCTGAAGCTATGTTATTATACTATGCATTTACCCTAGACTCTGTCTTCAAGTTGGTTTCGCCTAAAGGCTCAGAACCGCCTTGACAAACCAGTATGTTATATGCATACATTGTTCTCTTAGTCTGTGTTAATGAAATTATATATTTGTAAGGAAATCTGCCTTTCTTCAAGGTTCGTGTAAATCGTTTTATGGCCCGAGGTGACTTACCTGATGCCAGTCTCTGAGTTTTGAGATGTTTTCTTCCTCTGATTATCAGGCTTCTAGTGTTCTTGCCTGGACAATCCCAGGGACAGGGGAGCCTGGTGGGCTGCCGTCTATGGGGTCTCACAGAGTCAGACACGACTGACGTGACTTAGCAGCAGTAGCCATACAGCATCTGGCTAAAGACTAGCAGGAGGGCTCTCTTTCCGTCCCCTTCTGGTGTCTATGTCAAGCTTTCTCTCTCTCTTTTATGCTTTAATAAAACTATGACTCAAAAGCTCTGAGCGATCAAGCCTCGTGTCTGGCCCCGGATTGAATTCTTCTCCTCCGGAGGCCAAGAATCTCAGTGTCTTCCGTGGTTCAGCGGCAACCTTTCATGCCCAAGCAGGAAAGGGCAGAGTCGGGGTTCAGGCTGCTTGATTGATCATGCTTCCACGGCCCTCACTGCCACAGGGGCCGTTCTGTCTGCATGGACACCAACCGGCCACCAGCACAGCTACTGAGAACCACAGTCCCAAAGCCACGAGACCCCTTTTCCCAATTCCTTTTAAGAAGGGTTGTGGACAAGGCTGTCAGGCCAAAGGAAGCTGGTTACTATGACAGTTATTACTCTCCAAAGATGGGGCTACGTGCTCCAAAAATACATCGAGAACAACTTAAGAAAAACAGATCTGGAGACGGAGGGATGAACTGAAAGAGTAACAGTGAAGCATACGGCATATTCTTGACCGTCTGAGCCAGCAGGGAGCCCCACGGGAAACAGACAGCCAGTGAGAATTTGCGGTATGAGGTAGTGCTGCGGCCACGCATTCCTGGAAACAAACTCCCTCCAAAGGACAATGCAGACCGCGGAGCGCAGTTGATTACACCAGCCGGCCCAAGGCAGAGTCTCCTCTTAGCCAAGGACCACGACCAGGTTTCGGGAAAATCTTATATACCCTAAGTGTACATGCCCAAACTCACCTCCCCAAATTCCCTGAAACTAGTCTGAACAAAGGAAAAGGAAGATGCAACGTTAACCCGTGATTCGTAGTTAACAGTGGAGAATTACCAATAGGCCTGTGGTCATACCCCAATAAGCAGAATAGAATGCATGATTCCATTACGTTATACAGACAATTAGGATGGTTTTTTTTTAGGTGATGGAGAATCTAGGTACTACTTCTGGGGCTCTTCCTTCCCAGGGATCTGGTTTTCCAATTGGGAAGTAATTTCCATAGACACTGGGCATAGAGCTCAAAGTCCACAGTCCGGTCCAAGAAAACAGAAGTCCTGCTTGCAAGATGGAGCTTGTTCTGTCTCCTTCAGTAAGGAGGAGGAACATACAGCCAATTCTTGACCGTCTGAGCCACCAGGGAACTCCAGGTAAAACAGATACCCAGTGAGAATTTGCTGTACGAGGTAGGGAACTCTGCCTAGTGCTCTGTGATAACCTGGAGGGGTGGGATGCGGTGGCAGGGGTGTTAAGAAGGGAAGGGACATATGTATACATGTGACTGATTCATGTGGAGGTATGGCAGAAACCAACACAAAATTATAAAGCACTTATCCTTCAATTGCAGAAGGAAAAAAAAACCCATACGATCCCATCATCTGCTGCCTCACCGGGCTTCTCCTGGAGCAGGGCGACACTGACTCCTGGAAGTGAGCTGCACCTTGTCTCTAATGTACTGACAGTCTCCTCCACAGTCAGGTTTTTAGGAAGGACAGAGGGACCGTCTTTGCAAAGTTATTAGGGTTAGCTATCTGCCAACAGCAGAGGCATCAGAAGAAATGTGAGTGTTTGCTTTTACCATCTCAGACGCTAGGATCTCGGAGACATCTCTTAAGTGTGTGGATACACTGAGATACTTGGTCTGCCCGGAATGTTCTATTTAAAGATTTTCTTATGCATCAGGCTTCTCTGGTGGCTCAGAGGTTAAAGCGTCTGCCTGCAATGCAGGAGACCTGGGTTCGATCCCTGAGTCGGGAAGATCCCCTGGAGAAGGAAATGGCAACCCACTCCAGTATTCTTTCCTGGAGAATCCCATGGATGGAGGAGCCTGGTGGGCTACAGTCCACGGGGTCGAAAAGAGTTGGACACGACTGAGCGACTTCACTTTCTTTTCTTCTTTCTTATGAATCAGTGAAGCGCTCGAGACTTCAAAGGCCACTTCGACACCGGTTGACGTGAGTCAGAAATCTGCGTTCATACGGCATGAGTCATGAACCCGTAAGAGCTTGCCGGGGTTTTCCTCAATTCCTATGACTCAGGGAAAGTGGGTGCAACAAGCTCTTTTTGAAGAGCCCTTCACAATGCTTGCTCAAGTTTTTAAAATGGCTTTCAGACAGATCTCATTTGGTGTTCCACTAAGACTCCCCTCCTGGGGCTTCCCTGGTGGTGCAGTGGTTAAGAATCCACCTGCCAATGCAAGGCGCACGGGTTTGATCCCTGGTCAGGGAGGACTTCGCGTGGCTTGGAACACTTAAGCCCATGCAGCACAACAACCAAGCCCACTTGCTGCAACTACTGAAGCCCGTATGCCTAGACCCCGTGCTCTGCAACAAGAGAAAGTGAAAGACGCTCAGTCGGGTTCCACTCTTTGCAACCCCATGGACTGCACAGTCCATGGAATTCTCCAGAATACAGGAGTGGGTAGCCTTTCCCTTCTCCAGGGCATCTTCCCAACCCAAGGATGGAACCCAGGTCTCCTGCATTGCAGGTGGATTCTTTACCAGCTGAGCCAGCAGGATAGCAACAAGAGAAGTGAGCACAATGAGAAACCCATAACAAAGCTCAGCCCCCGCTCTCAGCAAGCAGACAAAGTCTGTGTGCAGAAGTGAAAACGCAGCATAGCAAAAAAAAAAAACAATACTAAATGAATACATTTTTTAGTAAAGAATCCCCTCCGTGGCAGCCAGGATGGGAGGGGAGTTTGCGGGAGAATGGATACATGTGTATGTATGGCCGAGTCCATTCACCATTTACCTGAAACTATCACAATATTGTTAATCAGTTATACCCCAACAGAAAAATAAAAAGTTTAAAGTAGGAAAAAAATTAAAATAAACATCTCTTGAAAAAAAAAATGAAAAAAAAAAAAAAAAAGAATCCCCTCCTTAATTTTAGGACCTATTTTTTTCCTTAACCTGTTCACAGTTGAACCAAACTTAGACTGATAACAACAAAGGATCACACTAAGTTATGTTTCATGCCCATTTAGCTAAAATAAAAGTCAAGGAAATCCTTCTGTATTTTGGAGACAATTATAATGACTGATGGAGAAGGTATTGGCACCCCACTCCAGTATTCTTCCCTGGAAAATCCCACGGACGGAGGAGCCTGCAGTCCATGGGGTTACTAAGAGTCGGACATGACTGAGCAACTTCATCTTCTCTTTTCACTTTCATTCATTGGAGAAGGAAATGGCAACCCACTCCAGTGTTCTTGCCTGGAGAATCCCATGGACGGGGAAGCCTGGTGGGCTGCCGTCTATGGGGTCACACAGAGTCGGACACGACTGACGTGACTTAGCATAGCATAATGACTGAAATCAAACACTCTTTGGGATTCAGGCTTCCTGTTCTAAAATCAATAGGAAGTTTTATGAATTTGTATTTTGAGTGATAGTCAGGAATGCCAAACTTTCTACGAGATTCTAAGTGATTATGGACAAAAATGTGATTATAGCCTGGTAGCCTGCAACATGGGCCGGATTCACTGAACTTTCCATTCTGTGGGCGCTCCTGTTTAATCAGTAACTCCTGGCCTGGCCTCACCTGTCTGCCAGGCTTAACTGGTTGAAGGGAATTGAAATCAATGAAAACTAAAGTGTCATTCTGCTTGGAAAAATCTAGATCCTTGATTTCACTTTAAACTCATATTAAAATTAATTTTTGAAAAAATTGGTGCAGACATCACAGTCACCTTTTTGCAACCTCTAGTCAACCATAAAACCACACAATTAAGTATATATGTTGTTTAAATGCAAAGCAAATCTCATTTTTTTTTAAAATGTTATTACCACGGAAAGGTTCCATTCCCTGCAGCGCCAGGCCTGAGGCGCTCTATTTCATCAGATGAGCAGAAAGCTAATTAGAGAATTCTACATATTTAACCAGAAGGCAATGGCACCCCCACTCCAGCACTCTTGCTTGGAAAATCCCATGGATGGAGCAGCCTGGTAGGCTGCAGTCCATGGTGTTGCTAAGAGTCGGACACGACTGAGCGACTTCCCTTTCATTTTCATGCATTGGAGAAGGAAATGGCAACCCACTCCAGTGTTCTTGCCTGGAGAATCCCAGGGACGGGGCAGCCTGGTGGGCTGCTGTCTATGGGGTCGCACAGAGTCTGACACGACTGAAGCGACTTAGCAGCAGCAGCAACCAAATTTAAGACAGAACTGGAAAATGCGGGAAAGTATTTTAACAAAATCTGTTTTCTTGGAGCCTGGAGTACCAGTCAACATTTACCACTGACGCTGTTCTTATTCTGCTATTTACTTTAGTTATTACACGTTTACAGAAATCTATGAAATAACAACCAAAATGCTTTCCAAAACTTAACTCTGTAAACCTCCAGTGTGGGATGCCTATCCTTTGGAATACACACCACCTCCTAATTTTTTTTTTCTTTCCTCCCTTTCAGCCAAAAATAATTGGAGAACTTACCCACACAGTCTTTAGAACATTCTGAAAAGGAAGACGGCCCAGATATGTCTGCAGTTTAAAGGCTTAGAAACAGCAACTGGGGAAACTGAGAGTTTTCCTGGGAAGGATGGTCACTGAGAGATGAAATGGGGACCCTGTGTTGCCACGCAAGTGGGTGGGCTCAGAGGCTTCAAGGTGCCGATTTCATGAGCTTAGGCTGCTGTAACAAAATACCACAGACCAGGGCAATTAATGGGACCGTCCCTGGTGGCTCAGTGGTAAAGAATCTGCCAGCCAGTGCAGGAGACTTAGGTTCAATCCCTGGGTCAGTAAGATTCCCTGGAGGAGGGCATGGCAACCCATTCCAGTACTCTTGCCTGGAGAACCCCATGGACAGAGGAGCCTGGCGGACCACAGTCCATGGGGTCATAAAGAGTTGGACACGACTGAGGCGACTTAGCACACACAGGGGCTTAAACAGCAGAAATTTCTCTCTCAAAGGTCTGCAGGCTGACGAGGCCAAGGCTGACTCCCTCATCTCTGTCTTCCTCTTCTTCAGATCAGATCAGATCAGTCGCTCAGTCGTGTCCGACTCTGCGACCCCATGAACTGCAGCACGCCAGGCCTCCCTATCCTATCCTTCCTCTTCTTAGAACAAGGCTAACCCTACCACAAGGGTTTTGGTATAACAGCATCGAACCCTAGCCACCTCCAAATCCCACCCCATTGGGGGTTGGGGCCTCCACACATAAACTTGGGGGACACAGGTCAGTCCCTGGCAGCACTGCAGCCCCCACCCCTCATTCCCAGTTGGATAACAGGGTCCTAAGAGATGAGAGAAGTGTGCCAAGCATACAGCATGCTCAGCGGCTCTGAACCACAGACCTCGGCAGCCATGGTCCTCCCCCTTCGGGGACAAGCGTTGTGGCCACAGGGGTGGGGGGGGGCAAAGCTGGCACCTTCAGGACAGGGTCCTACCACAGAGAAGGGTTGCAGCAAGAGAGGGGGACCAGCACCCAGACGTGGAAGATGGGGAAAGCGCAAAGGAAGGAAATGATCCCCTGGCAGTGATAATACCCTTTCTGGTGCAAACTGAAGTGATGCAAACGCTTAAGAGGAAATGGCTCCAGTGGAGTGCACAGACAATGAGAGGCCTGCTCAGCTCAGTTCAGTTCAGTCGCTCAGTTGTGTCCGACTCTTTGAGACCCCAGGGACCGCAGCACGTCAGGCCTCCCTGTCCATCACCAAGTGGAGTCCACCCAAACTCATGTCCATTGAGTCAGTGATGCCATCCAAGCATCTCATTCTCTGTCGTCCCCTTCTCCTCCTGTGTTCAACCTTTCCCAGCATTAGGGTCTTTTCCAAGGAGTTGGTTCTTTTCATCAGGTGGCCAAAGTATTGGAGTTTGAGCTTCAGCATCGGTCGGTCATTCCAATGAATATTCAGGACTGATCTCCTTTAGGATGGACTGAATGGATCTCCTTGTAGTCCAAGGGACTCAAGAGTCTTCTCCAACACTGTACTTCAAAAGCATCCATTCTTCGGCACTCAGCTTTCTTTAGAGTCCAACTCTCACATCCATACATGACCACTGGAAAAACCACAGCTTTGTCTAGACGGACCGTTGTTGGCAAAGTAATGTCTCTGCTTTTTCATATGCTGTGTAGGTGGGTCATAGCTTTTCTTCCAAGGAGCAAGCGCCTTTTAATTTCATGGCTACAGTGACCAGTCAGCAGCACACATAACAGCAGAGGGGAAGCAGCAGCTAGCTGTTTGGGAGAACAACTGTGATAGGGGAGGAGAAGGCAGCCTCGGAAAAGCGCTGAGGGCAGGGGCTGGGGGAAGAAAGAGACCAGAAGGATCTCACGCTGAGAGTGTGTGTGGAAGACACTACAGGGGTCAGGAGGGACCAGCCACAGAGAAGCTCGCCAGTGGTGAGCGTGGTCACAAACTGGGTGTCGGGCTGCACGCAAGGCTGGGGCCCTGGGTGGGAAAGTGGAATGAAAGGAACAGTTGTTTGCGCCAAAAATAAAATGGGGTATCTAGAGAGTTTGGCAACCCACTCCAGTATTCTTGCCTGGAGAATCCCAGGGATGGAGCCTAGTGGGCTGCTGTCTATGGGATCGCACAGAGTCGGACACGACTGAAGCGACTTAGCAGCAGCAGCAGCAGAGAGTTTACAACAGCCAAGAGTGAACACCAGGTTTTAATACTTGAGAAAAATGAGGACATTACCAGTGACACTCCCTTCACTTAGAGGCGGTGTGTCTCCCGAACTCCAAAAAAATCGCACAAAAGCCACAGCAACCTGGTATTCTCTGCCTGTCACCTTCTCGGCTTCCGGAAATGGCCAGAGTCCACGTCAAAAATGTCTCCAGTTTCTGAAAAGAGTGCACGGGCCACGCCAAATCCCCAGCATCACCTGACCCTTTTTCACTCACTCTCATCTGAAGGTCATTTCTTTGCCTTTCTCTTTGACTGCCTCTTCCTTCCAGTTTACGGGCAGCCTCTATCAAGAGCACCTTGGACTGTTCAGAGGAGAGGCGCGAAATTAAGCTAATGAGTATAAGCAAATGCGCATCGCAGATTCCAAAATGAGGCAGGAGCACCTTCCAGACCCAGCCGGTCGAATCATTCAAGGCCACCTTGAAAACCTTCTACATCTAGAACATGTGTGACCATCAAGATCCAGGGGGTTCTATGGAGACAGGAAAATGAGGTCAGCGCTTTCTTATTTGAATAATAACAAGCATTCTCAGAAGAGTAATTGCATTAAGGTTCCTGCGGTAAACAGCACCTCGATCGCCTGCTGGCTTATGGACGGGTCTCTGAGGTTCACTGCAAAGTCTCTGAAGGAAGGTTTTCTTAACTGCCTCACGCATGATCCTGGACGTTTTCAATATCTCCTGCGTCTCATCATTCAAAAAAAGAGAATAATGCTTTGCAAAATCTTTCCGCTTTGAGTCTTCCTGATGTTTTCCCCAGTAGAGCCTACTTTTGCAAATTTCAGCCCATCTGTGCAAACGCCAAGGTCTGGTACAGTCTCGAAGTTCAAGGTGTAGAGAGGTTCCTTAGAGACGTGGGCCACGCAGGAAGGCCCCGTCTCCAGCTCTGACTTCGGAGATACCACGAACCATATCAATGTAGCAGCAACACCAAACATCATAAGCGGAAGTGAAGTGAACTGAAAGTTGCTCAGTTGTGTCTGACTCTGTGCGACCCCCGTGGACTATACAGTCCATGGGATTCTCCAGGCCAGAATACTGGAGTGGGTAGCCCTTCCCTTCTCCAGAGGATCTTCCCGACTCAGGAATGAAACCTGGGTCTCCCCTATTGCAGGCAGATTCTTCACCAGCTGAGCTACAAGGGAAGCCAAAACCTAAAAGGGCTTCATACTAAAAACAATAACAACAATACCAAAAAAAACCACCTCTGGTTTATTTTATTTTAGAACTAATTGGGACGAGGGGACATACGTTGATGTACGGCAGAAACCAACACCACATTGTAAACCAATTATCCTACAATTAAATGTAATCAAATATTTAAAATAAATGGCCATTTTAAAACAAAAAACAAATTACTGTGCCAGGAAGAATAACCTCTGTCTCTATTATTATATTTTTTAAAAAAAGTATTTCTTCAATTGCTAGAATTGTAGTTATGAATCAGTTAAGTATTTATGAGTTTGGAGGAGGAGTAGGGAATTTGGGGCACTTGCCTCTCTAGCTTTTAAATCTTTTCACATAAGGAATTCTTACAGGGATAACATGCCTGAGTTTGGACAAGATACGATCTGTAATGCAGACTATACCACTTTTTTCCGATGATGCTTAAGGTGTTTGTGGAACTGACTCGGTCTTAAGACAGAACGCATGTATAAGGGATAGTGAGACAGCTGCTGGGTGTGCAGAACTCTGCTAGTGGAATCTCGTTCACATACAGTCAGGCTCGCCCTCAAACTGTCAGAGTGCCCGAGGCCCTCACACACACAGCTACGAGTCTTCCTCATGGCAGTGGGAAAGTCCTACTCAGGGCCCTTGCTCGTTGTCACACTAAAACGTGAGATATTTGTGCAACAAAAAGCCAGCAAAAGGCTGCCCAAAGATTCGGTCAGGCCGATGGAAAACCTTCTCTCCTTACACCTATTTATATTAAGTTGCAATTTTCATGAACCAAACGAGATGATTTTTTTTTCTTCTAAATCAACAGTAACACTTTAATACAAGGTCTTCTTGAAACAAAACTTTAAGATGAAGTTGAAGCTCCAATGCTTGAGCCACCTGATGTGAAGAGCCAACATGATTGGAAAAAAGCCTGATGCTGGGAAAGATTGAAGGCAAAAGGAGGAGGGGACAACAGAGGATGAGATGGTTAGATGGCATCACCGATGCGATGGACATGAAATGGGGTGAAACTGCAGACGGTGATGGACAGGGAGGCCTGGCATGCTGCAGTCCATGGGGTCGCAAAGAGGCGGACTCGACTGAGTGAGTGAACCGAACTGATCCTTCTGTCCCCAAAGTACAACTGTTTTAACACAAGCCACTTTTTTTTTTTTTCATCCTATGAACTCAGAGGAAATCATAAAAGAAAAATCAAAGTCTCTAGGTTCAGCGAAGGCTTGTGATAGAGGAAGGACAGTTCCCTGGTGCCTCAGATGGTAAACGGTTGGCCTGCAGCACAGCAGACCCAGGTTCAGTCCCTGCGTGGGGACGATCCCCGGGAGAAGGGGACGGCTACCCACTCTAGTCCCGTTGCCTGGAGAATTCCCAGACATCCAGGGACAAGAAGCACACAAGTGCACAAATGCTGCTGCTGCTGCTGCTAAGTCGCTTCAGTCGTGTCCGACTCTGTGCAACCCCATAGACGGCAGCCCACCAGGTTCCCCCGTCCCTGGGATTCTCCAGGCAAGAACACCAAAGTGGGTTGCCATTTCCTTCTCCAATGCTTGAAAGTGAAAAATGAAAGGGAAGTCGCTCAGTCGTGTCTGACTCTTAGTGACCCCATGGATTGCAGCCTACCAGGCTGCTCTATCCATGGGATTTTCCAGGCAAGAGTACTGGAGTGGGGTGCCATCCCCTTCTCTGACTGCACAAATAGCTGCTAATAAAAAAGTGATGTCTAGGGGAGCCTCAGGGGGTGCAGGTTAGACCCCTGGTTTCAGAGCTAAGATCCCACGTGCCCTCCCTCCCAAGCCAGAAAACCTGAAATGCAAAAGAGAAACAATACTATAACACATTCAATCAAGACTTTGAAAAAATGGTCCACATTAAAAAAGAGAGAGAGAGATGTCTTGGGAGTGAAATGAAGGGCAAGCAGGGCAGAAGTCATTAGGTGCAGATGGAGCGGAACAGAAGTGGGTGGTTCAGAGCTGGATGGCACCCATGACCAGTGAAGAGCAAGCAGAACAGCAGTGGGTGGCTCCCAGCTGGATGGCACCCATGACCGGGAGCTCTTGGCTTACAGTGTCCCCCTGAAGCACGTTCAGTAATTCAAGCTCTTTACTCCCTGAAATAAAAAACAGGGCATTTGTGACACGGTGTCTCTTACTCAGGATTTGGACGCCACCGTGTGCGATGGACGTGGACTTTTTTCCACTCTGCATAACAACCCCTGCACCCCAAGATCTCAGCTTCTTAGAGCAACACGTGCACGTGGGATCATTCACCCTCTAGGGCACCAGTCCAGGAAAGGGTTAGATGTCGGGAGCGGGCTTGGATCAACGCTCCACCCATGACCAAGGTCATGAGGAAGGAGGCTCGGCGTATGCAAAGGCGATATTAAGCCTCAGGAGCCCCCCTGGAAATTCTCGAGGATCAACCCCCCAAAACCCAGAGTCTGCCTACTTTCTGCTTTGTGTTCTCACCCACACCTCTGACTTTACGGGGGGCTGTCCCCCACTACCTCTCTCTGAAAAAAGAGTTAACTTACAGCTCCAGTTAATAATTCCTGGGTGTGACAGTGTTTCAACCTACAAACTCTTTTGGAAATCCTCTAGCCTGCCTGAATAGGCTTTTCCGGCCAAATGTGACTGTTCAGAGCCTCCCAACTGTGAGAGGCATGAGATGTTCTAAACTGTCTAAGTACAGATTCCTTTGAGCAGTTAAAAGATTGATTAGAAACTGTATCTGTGAAGGGTTTTTCACTTGTTGGGCCAATGTTTGCTGCTAAGTCTCCATGTCCTTTACCTACTGTGTCCTTGGCAGTGTATTGATTGATATAATTGGTTTATAGAAATGCAAGTAGTGGCTTTAATGTTTGTAACCTTGGACCCTTGAGTTAATTCTTTCTCTTGTTATAACCCACCACACCTTTGCCCTATAGAAATGCAAATCCAATGCCTTTGGAGGGTGGCACCTGACTAATCACCTTTAGAGAAAAATAAGTTTTCTGAAGAAAGGGTCTTAAAATGTTGACAGGCCTCTGGGCCAGAAGATGATGTAAATCACCTAAACTTTGCATATGATAAGTTTGCAGGAAGAAAGCCTGGCTTACTGCACGACTCTATCCCTTCCCCCATTATCCTCTATGCATAACTTAAGGCATAAAAACTACTTTGAAAAATAAAGTGCGGGGCCTTGTTCACCGAAGCTTGGTCTCCCCATGTCGTTCTTTCTCTTACCCCTGGTTGAATTATTCAGCCTCCTCTCTCCACAAAATGTTCTCACTGAGCTATCCTTATTTCATCTGCTTTTCTTCACTGAATTTCCTCACTGAGCTATCTTCATTTTATTACTCTTTATATCTTTAATTAACACACCTAATTAATCGTTTCCTGACCACCGCTGACGCCGTCTCCCCTTGGAATTCCCTGGATCCACCAGGGCTGGACCCCGGCAGTTAACCCTCTCTGCGCGCACCGCCTTCCCCAGGCTGAAATCAGGCTGTTGACCCTGTGACCTTCTCAACTGAGGTCTCACCATCAAACTACACTCCATTTCCAGCTTCACTCAGCTTACGGATGGACTTCAGTTCCCAGCGTTGAGGACCCCATGTCCTCGCTGACTCTCAGCTGCCCACGGTAGCCCTCAGCTCCTTCCACGTGGAGCTGGTAACATGTTGTTTTGCTTCTTCGAGATCAGCAGACCAAGAGCCTATGTTTCTTGCAATAAATTCTCTTCAGGAAAGTCCTGGATCCCCCCCCCCCCTTTTTTTTTAATAATTTTATTTTTTATTTCAGACAGCTATGGCTCTTCGTTGCTGTGCTTGGCCTTTCTCCAGCTGTGGCGAGCAGGGGCTATTCTGTGTCATGGTTCCTGGGCTTCTCATCCTGGAGGCTTCTCTTGTACAGGCTCTAGGGCTTCAGGAGTTTCGGCACGTGGGCTCAACAGTTACCACTTCCAGACTCCAGGGTACAGGCTCCATAGTTGTGGCACACGGGCTAAGTTGCTCCCCAGCATGTGGCATCTTCCTGGGTCAGGGGTCTAACCCATGCCTCCTGCGACAGCAGTCGGATTCTTTACTGCTGAGCCACCAGGGAACCAAGCCCCAGGACCCTCTTTAAAAGGTGGGAGGGGGGTTCAGGTCGGGGAACACATGCACACCCATGGCTGATTCACATCAGTGTATGGTAAAAGCCACTACAATACTGTAAAGGAATTAGCCTCCAATTAAAATAAATTTAAAAAAAAGTTCCAGCCCACCCAGCATTCCGTCTCTTCCATGAACTCGCAGTCTGCTGTCTTCATTCACCTCTGCCTTCCCCACATCCTTGAGGTAATAAGCACAGGAGCGCATCACATTCAAGGGGTGGGACTGGACCAGGTGGCTGCTGGGGGGAGGGCAGGACTCCTGGGGCCAGGTTAGAATTCTGCTGACCACAGCTCCCCTTCTAAGGCTGAGCTCTGTTTGCACAGCAGTGCTGCTGCTGCTAAGCAGGCTCCTCTGTCCATGGGATTCCCCAGGCAAGAATACTGGAGTGGGTCGCCATGCCCTCCTCCAGGGGATCTTTCCCAACCCAGGGATCGAACCCAGGTCTCCCTCATTGCATGCAGGTTGTTTACCATCTGAGCCAGCAGGGAAGCCCAAGAACACTGGAGTGGGTAGCCTATCCTGTTTCCATGGGATCTTCCTTACCCAGGAATTGAACTGGGGTTTCCTCCATTGCAGGCAGATTCTTTACCAGCTGAGCTACTTAGGGAAGCCCCAACATATACATTACCATACATAAAATAGGTAGCCAGTAGGAATTGGTGTATGACTCAAGGGGCTCAAACCAGCGGCCTGTGGTGCCTTAGAGGGCTGGGATGGTGAGGGACGTGGGAGGGAAGCTCAAAAGGAAGGGGCACATGTATCCCTATGGCTGACTCATGTTGATGTTTAGCAGAAACAAACACAATTTTGTAAAGCAATTCAGTTCAGTTCAGTTCAGTCTCTCAGTCGTGTCTGACTCATTGCGACCCCATGAATCGCAGCACGCCAGGCCTCCCTGTCCATCACCAACTCCCGGAGTTCACTCACATTCACATCCATCAAGTCAGTGATGCCATCCAGCCATCTCATCCTCTGTCGTCCCCTTCTCCTCCTGCCCTCAATCCCTCCCAGCATCAGAGTCTTCTCCGATGAGTCAACTCTTCGCATGAGGTGGCCAAAATACTGGAGTTTCAGCTTTAGCATCATTCCTTCCAAAGAAATCCCAGGGCTGATCTCCTTCAGAATGGACTGGTTTGATCTCCTTGCAGTCCAAGGGACTCTCAAGAGTCTTCTCCAACACCTCAGTTCAAAAGCATCAATTCTTTGGTGCTCAGCCTTCTTCACAGTCCAACTCTCACATCCATACATGACCACAGGAAAAACCATAGCCTTGACTAGTTGGACCTTTGTTGGCAAAGTAATGTCTCTGCTTTTGAATATGCTATCTAGGTTGGCCATAACTTTCCTTCCAAGGAGTAAGCGTCTTTTCATTTCATGGCTGCAGTCACCATCTGCAGTGATTTTGGAGCCCCCCATATAAAGTCTGACACTGTTTCCACTGTTTCCTCATTTATTTCCCATGTAGTGATGGGACCAGATGCCATGATCTTCATTTTCTGAATGTTGAGCTTTAAGCCAACCTTTTCACTCTCCACTTTCACTTTCACCAAGAGGCTTTTTAGTTCCTCTTCACTTTCTGCCATAAGGGTGGTGTCCTCTGCATATCTGTGGTTATTGATATTTCTCCTTCAATTAAAAATACATAAATTTAATTTTTTTTAAAGTAACCAAACAAACAAACCAACCATGAAATGGAATAATATTAGTACTGTGTGCCTGGGGGACTCCCGGTGGTCGGGCAGTTAGGACGCCAAGCTTTCACTGCAGGGAGTGCAACCTTGATCCCTAGTCGAGGAACTAAGACCCCACATGCTGTGCTGCATGTCAAACAGTGAAAAGAAAAAAAAAGTATCTGCTCTGCTTTTCAGAGAAACTATCAACCAGAACCTAGAGCTAAAATCACCTAGCAAAATACATAATCCTATTACTGGCTTTTTAGTCATCCTCTTTGACAGTCAGGGTTTGATGATGTTGAATAAAGTCACGTAAAGAGGCTTCTCTGGTGCCTCAGTAGTACAGAATCTGACTGAAATGCAGGAGATGTGGGTTCCATCCCTGGGTCGGGAAGATCCCCTGCAGTAGGAAATGTCAACCCACTCCAGTATTCTTGCCTGGGAAATCTCACGGACAGAGGAGCCTGGTGGGCTACAGTTCTTGGGTTCACAAAGAGTCAGACATGACTGAGTGCATGCGCACACACAGTGTTTTTGAACAAGTCAAAACCCACAATTTTATCTATATCACAAGCAGTAGACTTCCACGGCACGGTGGAAAAACACCCGTGTGCAGTCAAGGTTGAATCTCATTTCGGCTTTCATAAATGAATTATGCCTGTCGTTTCCATTAGACACGGTTCTTAGCCTTAAATCATTATGAAACGTCTCTGAGAACCTTTGGGGCATTCCTTACGTTCCACTTCAGATATAGATATAATTCACCAGGTTGTTAGAAGGTTCGATCAGTGAAGCTTAGAAAATGTTTCAGCATTTTGGAACATAAAAATGCCTTCACCCGAAAATTCTCAGGAAAACTAGAGTCACTTAGGTGAGTATAATTCTTGCTGTGTTTGATCCTTGGCTCAAAGAACCTCCTTAAAGAGAAGAAAATTATTTTAGGAATTGTTTAAACTATAGTAAAGGGTCTTGGGGTTTCCCAAGTGGCTCAGCGGTACAGAATCCACCTGCAATGCAGGAGATGTGAGTTCGATGCCTGGGTTGGGAAGATCCCCTGGAGAAAGAAATGGCAACCCATTCCAGTATTCTTGCCTGGAAAATCCCATGGACACAGGAGCCTGGCGGGCCACAGTCCATGGGGTTGTGCTGAACAAGCAGACACAACCAAGCGACTTTCACTTTCACCTTTTCCTGCTGGTGGCTCAGTGGTTAAGAACCCACCTGCCAGTGCAGGAGACGTGGGTTCCATCCCTGGGTTGTGAAGGTCGCCCGTAGTAGGAAATGGCAACCCACTCCAGTATTCTTGCCTTGAGAATCCATGGACCTAAAGAAGAGCCTGGAGGGCTACTTACTGTCCATGGAGTTGTGCTAAAGACTCGGACACGACTCAGACACTAAAGACCCAAAGGCTCTTAAAATCACTTGTCTGCCTAAAATTTCCCTTAATAATGTGATTCTTTGTCCTGGCATGGGGAGAAAATTAGATTTCACTTGCTGTGTCTGCCAGCATTTGAGGGCTAGATGTAGCAGTCTGTGGGAATTTACTGAAAATGAACAGTTTACAAAGGGGTAGGAGGCTTGGAAGAAGCTCAAAGAAGAGGGGAGGTGGCTCAGAGGTTAATGTGTATTGTGGAAGCTCCTCCCAGTCCCTGCCGAGTGAGTAAAGGAGCCAGGACTGGGATGAGGTGAGGTACAGTGTATGATGAAACCCAGGTCTGGAGGGGGCTACAGAAAACAGGCACTTTCTCAACTGGCAAGGTGTCAGCTCCACACTGGCGCTCGTCTGTCCACAAGAGCATTTGCCAGTGACTGGACCACAACACGAGGGCCTCCCTGGTGGCCCAGACGGTAAAGAGTCTGCCTGCAGCGCAGGAGACCATGGTTCGATCCCTGGGTCGGGAAGATCCCCTGGAGAAGGAAATGGCAACCCACTCCAGTACTCTTGCCTGGAACATTCCATAGATGAAAGATCCTGGCGGGCTACGGTCGGTGGGGGCGCAGAGAGTCGGACATGACTGAGAGATTTCACTTCTTTCTTTCAACGACAAGGCCGTTTGCCATCCGCCTCTGCGGAGACTGAACCCCGTGCTGCTGCAGCTGCTGACCTTTGACACCCCCTGAGGAAGGTCAGGGTGGAGAGTGAGGCACTCTGTGCTCCAGGGAAATTGATGGAAGAGACCTTTTAGATAGTTATCTCAAGAACTGATTTCATGATCCCAATCCTTTAGTTGGGTTCAGTTCAGTTGCTCAGTCGTGTCCGACTCTTTGCGACCCCATGGACTGCAGCACGCCAGGCCTCCCTGTGCATCACCAACTCCCAGAGTTTACTCAAACTCACGTCCATTGAGTCAGTGATGCCATCCAACCATCTCATCCTCTGTCGTCCCCTTCTCCTCCTGCCCTCAATCTTTCCCAGCATTGGGGTCTCTTCAAATGAGAGAGAAGAGACCAGCTCTTCCCACAACTTCTTAATTCTTCTGTCGATGGACATTGAGGTTGTTTCCCTGTCCTGGCTTTTCTAAATTGTGCTGCAGTGAACACTGGGATGCACGTATCTTGAATTACGGTTTTCTCTGGGTATATGCCCAGTATAGAGAACAAATGTGTGGATGCTAAGGGGTGAGGGAGCAGGTGGGAAGAACTGGGAGACTGGGATTCACATCCATACAGTACTGATACTACGCACAAAATAGATAACCAACAACAACCTCCTGGACAGCACAGGGAATGCGATGCTCTGCGGGAACCTCAGTATCAAAAAGGAGAGGATAAATTTATGTGCATAACTGACTCACTTTGCTGTACAGCAGAAAGTAACACAACACTGTAAAACAACTGTACTCCAATAAAACTTAATTAAAAAAAAAAAAATACAAAGACCTGGTGAGGGAAGACCTGGAAGGCAGCTGTAGCAACTCAAGAGTCGCCCTGCTCCAGAGGGTAGAGTGCGGACTGGGGAGAAGAAGCCACACACACACACCAGTGGGGACTGTGACACTCACCTGGCATCAGGTATTAACACATCAGAGGTAAACACATCTCTAACACCATCCAGCAGCCCTCTCGGCTGGCTTTTATCTGGTGTCCCTAACGTTTTCGGTGGGTGCGCGTGGACATTCTAGTCTTACCTGTTTTCTGGAAGCTTTAGTGTCAATCAGAAGAGGCTGGCACTGGGATTCTGGAGGAATGTGGAGCCGTAGTGTGGTGTGAATCCAGGCTGGTCAGAAGTCTGACTCCCCGCTGGACACAGTGGGATACACACTGCAAACCCGTATTCTCTCCTTGCTAAAAAGGTCTGCACGCCTCCCAAGGCAGAGGGGTAGAAAGAGGTGCTACACAAAAATTAAAACAGTACCACTTTTGAGTTTCCCTGGTGACTCAGATGCTAGGAAATCTGCCCACAACTCTAGGAGACCAGGGTTCAATCCCTGGATCAGGATGATCCCCTGGAGAAGGGAATGGCTACCCACTCCAGTATTCTTGCCTGGAAAATGCCATGGAGAGAGGAGCCTGGTGGGCTTCAGTCCATGGGGTCGCAAACACTCGGACACGACTGAGCAACTTCACTTCATGCATTGGAGAGGGAAATGGCAACCCACTCCAGTGTTCTTGCCTGGAGAATCCCAGGGATGGGGGAGCCTGGTGGGCTGCTGTCTATGGGGTCGCACAGAGTCGAACACGACTGAAGCGACTTAGCAGCAGCAGCAACACACACAAAATTTACAGTGGTGTTCAATATTATCTAACTGCACCTTTTCAAAGGAATAATGATGTTATTTAGATGGTTTTATTGTTGTTGTTGTTCATTTACTAAGTCATGTCCAACTCTTTGCAACCCCACGGACACCAGGCTTCCCTGTCCTCCACTATCTCCCAGAGTTTGCTCAAATTCATGCCCACTGAGTCAATGATGCCATCCAACCATCTCATCCTCTGTCACCCCTTTTCCTCCTGCCCTCAACCTTTCCCAGGGTCTTTTCCAGTGAGGCAGGGCTTCGCATCAGGTGCCTGGAGCTTCAGCTTCAGCATCAGTCCTTCTGATGAATCTTCAGGGTTGATTTCCTAAAGGATGGACTGGGTGGATCTCCTTGCAGTCCTGGTTGGATCTCCTTGCAGTCCTGGTTGGATCTCCTTGCAGTCCAAGGGACTCTCAAGAGTTTTCTCCGGCACCACAGTTCAAAAGCATCAATTCTTTGGCACTCAGCCTTCTTTGTGATCAAACTGTCATATCCACACATGACTACTGGAAAAACCACAGCTTTGACTACATGCACCTTTGTTGGTAAAGTGATGTCTCTGCTTTTTAATATGTTGTCTAGTTTTGTCATGGATGGTGCACAAGCCATTCCAAGTTTCTGAATGTTCTGAAGGGGAGACTCCTTCTTTAGGACTCTGAATTGAGAGGGACAAACAGATGCCATATAGGATCTTTACATATGGTTTTGGAAAGGGCTCTGAGTGGCTGCAGGCACTGCAGTGGACTGCCTCAAAAAAGAAATGGTCAAGATACAAAGTAGAAACACATGCCTGAGAAACACTTGGGTCTTGGGCTCCAATTTTAGCCACAGAGGCTGGGTTAAAACTATTGACCTCGATGTGTGGAAGAGAGGTTTGTTACATTGATTGAACCAGGCAGTGTGAAAAGATTTCTGGTTTTGGATATCTGATATCCTGACCAATTAGCATATAGGCCTCCTGATAAACACAGGACTCCAAGTCTGGAAGATCTGGTGGAGTCTAAAACCAGAGCAACCAACGGAGACCTGTCTGCTTGAATCACTGTTGGGCGTTGAGTTTGTGTCCAAATGACTGATGTGTTTGAAACTGTATCATCTTCGTGATGTTTTTGGTTTTGTCAAAGTTGGATTTTACTTTTCACCCTGAACTTAAAACAGATCAAATCAAACCAAATAAAGAGCATGCTAAAAGCCTTAATTACATATACATACATAGCAACCTGGCTTCTGCCTCCACCAACACATACATACACATGTACACTCTCTCACAGATCGCCACAGGATGCATGAAAAAGTTACTATATTTCTTAAGAAAAGGGACAGCGTGTATAAGTCATGTCATTGTATTCATCAAAAATCAAGTTAATCAAATTTGGATGCAAAATATAATTGAGACTAGCAATATATACACAGAGAGTATCTTTTCTCCCCTGAGGTAATCTTGGCTAAATGATTCATATTTTCCTGAAATTCTGCAAACACATCAACTTGAGACCAATCATAAAACTGAGGATGCTTACTCATTCGGCAAAGATTTACCAATTATCTACTATGTGGGGATTAACAGGACCTGCTAAATTAACACCAGCTTTTTCTTAAGCTGAATTTGGAAACAACTGAGCCAAGAGAAATCAAGACTGGAATTAGTGGGACTTCTCTGGTGGTCCAGGAAGACGCCATCTTCCAACGCAGGGGACGTGGGTTCCATCCCTCATCAGGGAATACAAGACGCACACACCTGAGCACAACAAAGCCCTCAAGCTGCCTCAAGAAACTTCTGAGCCCACAGGCCACAAGTAAGGTGCAGTGCAGTCAAATATCAATCAATAAATAAAAAGCAGCATCTGTGCTTGATGAAAGCGGATGAGGAATGTGTAGGTTAGAACCACGAGAGACCCTCTGGGTCTGGGTCAGCCTCCACAGGTAGCCTTCCATCCCCACCTCCCCGGGCAGGTGTGACCCTGTGTCCTGGTGGCCGGGGTGGGTAGACCAGATGCCCACCTGCTCTCCGGGGGAGGTTGCTCCAAACAGGAAGGAAGTGGGTTACAGGGCAAAGGCCAGGCATACCCACTTCATTCCAGGCCCACCAAGGGCACAGCTACCCTCTCCTCTGTGCTGGGGAGACAGGGCCAGGCTGCTCATCGGGCCAGAGACCGTGCTACTATCTGAGCAGAGCCCATGAGGCACCAGACTGAGGTTGGTGATGGAGCCAATGCGTCTGGGGCCTGCCTCGCCGGAACGCACAGGACCCATCAGCTCATGTGGGAGCGACATGCACACAGCAGTCACCTGGGCAGGAGGGATCGACCCCCGCATGCAGTTCAGAGTCAGGGCGGACGCTGCGGGAGACTGAGGCACCCACACACACGGGAAGTGCACGAAACAGCGCCACTCCTGGTCTAGACTGCCCGATGCATCCCCACCCAAATCTTCTCTGCTCCTACTGCTACTGCTAAGTCACTCCAGTCGTGTCCGACTCTGTGTGACCCCATAGACAGCAGCCCACCAGGCTCCCCCGTCCCTGGGATTGTCCAGGCAAAAACACTGGAGTGGGTTGCCATTTCCTTCTCCAATGCATGAAAACGAAAAGTGAAAGTGAAGTTGCTGAGTCGTGTCCGACCCTCAGCGACCCCATGGGCTGCAGCCTACCAGGCTCCACCGCCCGTGGGGTTTTCCAGGCAGAAGTACTGGAGTTTCTCATCACGTGCCAAACCTTGGGAGAGTGGTCTTGTCTTTTCTCTAGCCGCCTCTTGTAAAATCTTATAAAATAAACAGAACTGCCAAGCTGGATGCTAACCCTTCCCGGCCAACACCCTCCCCAAGTCTCTGATTCGTCAGAGCCCTGTGCTTCTGGAGCCAAGGCTGCCTTCAGTGGAGTCCACCCCGTGCAGCCTCTGGTCCCAGTGGCTGCCGACGTGGCCTCTGAAAGCGGAACTGCTGGAGTCTGCAAACCAGTCTGCCGCGGGGGCCTGCTGGTACCACGGCTGCAGCCTTCTGCAAGGCAACTCTGGAACTCCGCCTTCTTGCCTAAAACACGTGCAACAAGGCACTCTGGGCCCACAATCAAAGGGAGGGCCAAATATAACTAATCAGCTTAAATAATATTTTAATACATTATTTTAAAAAATCTAAATCAATACTGATGTATGGCAAAAAAAACCCCCACAAGATTGTAATTATCCTCCAATTAAAATCAATAAATTTTAAAAGTATTTTTTTAATCTAAAGGGGGAAAAAATATCCCACAAGGAACAAAATGTTGAGATATTCAATGAGGATGGATGGGACCCTGGACTTGAGTGGCTCACGGGGATCCTGGCCCTGATAACAAATACAGTTCACAGGATAGTTTCTAACTGTGACATCTGCAGAAGGTATACACTTTTTCTGCCACCTGTTATGGGCTTCCCTGGTGACGCTGCTGCTGCTGCTAAGTCACTTTAGTCATGTCCAACTCTGTGCGACCCCATATATGGCAGCCCACCAGGCTCCCCCGTCCCTGGGATTCTCCAGGCAAGAACACTGGAGTGGGTTGCCATTTCCTTCTGCAATGCATGAAAGTGAAAAGTGAAAGTGAAGTTGCTCAGTCGTCTCCGACTCTTGGCGACCCCATGGACTGTAGCCCACCAAGCTCATCCGTCCATGGGATTTTCCAGGCAAGAGTACTGGAGTGGGCCCTGGTGATGCTAGTGCTCTGTAAAGACTCTGCCTGCCAATGCAGGAGAGTGACGGGAGTTCGATCCTTTGGTGGGGAAAACCCCCTGGAGTAGGAAATAGCAACCCATTCCAATATTCCTGCCTGGAGAATCCCATGGACAGAGGAACCTGGTGAGCTACAGTCCATGGAGTAACAAAGAGTCAAACACAACTAAGTGAGTAACACTTCTACGCATTTAAATCCAGTCCCACTGAGTTCTGACACCTGGGGCCATTTGATGACATTAAACAACGCTCCAATTCAAAGCCAACCTAGTCCACTTGATGCTAAGAGATTCTTAATAACCTGAAGACTTGAATCCAAGAGACCTGCTTCCACACTTTACTCAGGTGACTGAGCTTAAGAACAACTTTAAATGTAACAGAATTGGCTGCAGGCAATTTTTTCCCTGTGCCAATATCAGCGTGGTATGAAGTGTCAGTCGCTCAGTCATGTCCCACCAGGCTCCTCTGTCCATGGGATTCTTCAGGCAAGAATACTCGAGTGGGTTGCCATTCCCATCTCCAGGGGATCTTCCCAATCCAAGGATCAAACCCTCCTGCATTGCAGGCATATTCTTTACTGTCTAAGCCACTGGGGGTAGAGGCGCTGGGGTTGGGGGGGTCAACATGGTATCAGTGGCTTTTTAAAATCTCCAACTTCACATTCTAATGCTCCCCTACAAGCAGGGAGCTTAGGAACAACTTAAAATCCTGGCACTCAGGACCTCACTGAGCAAGCTCCAGGAATTGGTGATGGACAGCTAAGCCTGGCATGCTACAGTCCATGGGGTTGCAAAGAGCCGGACACGACTGAGCGACTGAACTGAACTGAGGACTTCACCGGTGGTCCAGTGGTTAAGACTCCATCCTTCAAATGCAGAGGGTGCCAGTTCGATCCCTGGTTGGGGAACTAAGATCCCACATGCCTCTCTGCCAAAAAATATTAATCAAGAAATAAAATCCTGACATGAATTCAAGAAATTCTGGCTATGAAATTACCTTACACACTTCTACTTTTCTTCCAACTGTTTTGGTATTTTTCAGTCTTTGTGAATTTCAAGGTTCATGTAAGTACATTTAAAAATAATACTTGTTAATACATTGTCACAGACTATAAAAAAAAAAAAAAAAAAAAAGCAGACGATTGCTCATTCCTGCCTCCATAATGTCTACAAACCATAAATATGACAATGAAAATAACACATTTTCCTTCAGACAAGTCCCTTCCTGTCTCGTGACGCCTTACAAGTCTGTAAGCTCTGCAGTAGCCGTGAGGATCTTCATATGTCCAGGGCCTCTATGATTCAAGGTCAAGTCACATCACCCTGTACCTTCAGGCCCATATTTTGTTCAGTCCCACAGGGGCATGCTCAGCCAGCACGCTTCCTGGGGCTGCTTTAGACCTAAGATAAGCTATCCCCCTGAAAACATTTTCAGGTCTGTTGTTAATATGGCCCAAGCTGGATTGACTCACTGAACGGAAAATTCCCACTTGAGCAGAGCCAGTTGGTTAGGCCAAGGCCAGGAGCTTTGAGCCCAAGCCCTATCTGAAGCTTCAGTCAATTTGCTACTGGAGTGGTTCCTGAATTCTAAGTCTACGTCTAGTTCTCAAGGTTCCCAACCAAGGCCCTGGGCTTAGTACTTCCATATTCTCAGACCATTTCACCTTTTCTTCTGCAAAGCTGTCTGCCAGGTGGATGCTGAAAAGTGAAAAGTGTTAGTTGCTCGGTTGTGTCTGACTCTCTGGGACCCCATGGACTAGAGCCCACCAGGCTCCTCTGGTCCATGGAATTCTCCTGGCAAGAATACCGGAGTGGGTTGCCATTCCCTTCTCCAGGGGATCTTCCCAACTCAAAGAATCTGAGCCACCAGGGAAGGTAACTTCCCCCATAGGTAGCTAACTTCCACCTTTATTACTAAGAAGAGCTAGATTAGAAGATATGCATCTTATGTTTATCAACAATGGGCTAAAATCAAATCCCTTGGGGAGGGAGGTGGGAGGGAGGGTCAGGATAGGGGACACATGTACACCCACAGCTGATTCATGTCAATGGATGGCAAAAACCACTGCTACTGCTGCTGATAAGTCGCTTCAGTCATGTCCAACTCTGTGTGACCCCATGGGTGGAATGCCACCAGGCTCCCCCGTCCCTGGGATTCTCCAGGCAAGAACACTGGAGTGGGTTGCCATTTCCTTTTCCAATGCATGAAAGTGAAAAGTGAAAGTGAAGTCGCTCGGCCATGTCTGACTCTTAGCGACCCGGTGGACTACAGCCCACCAGGCTCCTCTGTCCATGGGATTTTCCAGGCAAGAGTACTGGAGTGGGGTGCCATCACCTTCTCTGGGCAAAAACCACTACAATATTGTAAAGTCATTAGCCTCCAATTAAAATTAACAAATTAATTTTTTTAAATAAATAAATAAAATAAAATCGAATCCCAGAAGTTTCCATTTTCCCACTTAAGGAAGGACGGTTGCAAACAATCACAGCCACACCCCAGCCATGTATGAGCATATGGGGACTGAGACCACAGAGGCTGAGACCGGAGCACGTGACCTCACCCACCGGGCAGGCTGCCTCTCAGAAGAGAAGCACAGACGGGAGAAGCAGAGCTATTTACACCGATCCTCGTCCTGAAGTCACAATGGGTACGTGGTCCCGTCCCCCATGGGAAAAGACAGTGGGGCGCAGAGAGACCGTGAATCTTGTACTAACCTGGTGGAAATGCAAAGAGAGAGAGAGACAGCAGAAAGGAACTGCAGCCTCCCTGCAACAGCTCCTTTGTGTCTGCAGTTATTCCACAGCACTCTTGCTCTTCAGTCGCCAAGTCCTGTCGGGCCCTCTGCCACCCCGTGGACTGCAGCACGCCGGGCTTCCCTGTCCTCCACCATCTCCCACAGTTTGACCAACCTCACGTCCCTCGAGTCGGTGATGCCATCCAGCCGTCTCATCCTCTGTTGCCCGCTTCTCCTCCTGCCTTCAGTCTTTCCCAGCATCAGGGTCTTTTCCAATAAGTCGGCTCTTAGTGTCAACTGGCCAAAGCATTGGAGCTTCAGCTTCAGTATCAGGCCTTCAGTGAATATTCAGGGTTGATTTCCTTTAGGATTAAGGAATATATATATGTATATAGCATGTTAATTATATATTAACATGCTATATATAGCATATTAATTGGAGAAGGAAATGGCAACCCACTCCAGTGTTCTTGCCTGGAGAATCCCAGGGACGGCGGAGCCTGGTGGGCTGCTGTCTATGGGGTCGCAGAGTCGGACACAACTGAAGTGACTTAGCAGCAGCATGTTAATTGCTCAGTCATGTCCAACCCTTTCAACCCTGTGGACTATAGCCCGTCAGGCTCCTCTGTCCATGAAATTCTCCAGGCAAGAGCACTAGAGTGGGTTGCCATTTCCTTCTCGAGGGGATTTTCCAGACCCAGGAATCGAACCCAGATCTCCTGCATTGCAGGCTGTTTCTTTACCAGCTGAGCCACCAGGGGAAGTATATATATATATATATATACTGTTTATATATATATATATACAGTATATTATTAGTACTTTGGTATTTATATTCTATAACATATAGAATATATATGTTATATAACTATATATATAGTTATATGTATAAATATATAGAATATATATGTTATATATAACATATATAACTAACATATATATATTAGTACTTTGGTATTTATATTCTATATAGATAATATATTCTATATTCCATATTCTAATATATTCTATATATATATTCTATATATACTTCTGTATATATAAATACTATATATGTATAATATATATACTGTATATTATATACAGTATATATATATATATGTACTATTTACACATGTAAGTTATTAACATCCATCTCTAAATGTCAAGAGAGAATGGAAAATCCCCAAATCAAAAATCATACTTAAAAATAAGCTTGTGGGAACATAGACTTCCGGTTAAGATGGCGAAGGATTAGGACGGGGAATACGCTTTCTCCTCCACAAATTCATCAGTGGGACATCTGGGCGCCGAGTAAATACCACAAACAGCTTCGGAGTGCTGGCGGAGGACGTCGGACACCCAGAAAAGCAACTCACTGCCTTCTAAAGGAGGTAGGAAAGAATATAGAAGCCAGAGAGAGACAAAGAGGGAGGGGCGGACCTCTGTCCGGGGAAGGGAGTCTTAAAAAGAGAAGTTTCCAAACACCAGGAAACACTCTCCCTGCGGAATCTGCACCGAACCTGGGAAACACGGAGACTATCATAACAGGGAGGAGAACAGTTGAGCAATTAGAACCCACAGACTGCGGGCCCTGCGGTAACTTCCGCAGCGGAAAAGCACCGCTGCAAACGCCCGCATCTGCCATTCGGGAGCCGGGGCTGGGCAGGGAGACGCCTTGGCCGTTCCCACGCGGGACGCTCCGCTGCCGGCGCTCCCCAGAGGGACGCTCCCCCGCGGGACTCTCCCCCACTGGACGCTCCCCCCGCCGGCCACTCCCGCGCAGGCGTGCCCCCGCCGGCTGTGCCGGCGGCTCCCACGAGGGCCACCCCATCCCCTCCCCCACCCGCCCGCCGGCCATTCCCATCGCCAGCCCCTCCCCCTCTGCGGGCCTCAGCGCAGACTTCGTTCGCCTGATTGTCTGGAGTGCTGCCTAACTGGAGTAGTTTGGGCCGGCAATCCAGATTGTGCAGCGCCGACCACACGAGTGGCGGGCCTTGGCCCAGAACACTGCCGAACCGTGCACAGAACAAAGAACTATACAGAACAACCACAGAGAAAGGGGCCTATAGATCTTGAGAAATTTAAGCCGGAACAAGGAACTAGCTGAAAATGAACTGAACCCACAACAATAATAGAGAAACTCTTATATATATTGTTACTATTTTTCCCATCATTATTTCCTTTTTTTTTTTTCTTTTCTTTTTTTAATATATATATATTTTTTAAATTTTTATTATTTTTTAATTGGAAAAAGGAAAACAAAAATTTTTTTTTTCCCTTTTAATTTTTTGTTGTTGTTGTTTGTTTTGTTTCTTTTATTTTTTTATTATTATTATTTTTTTTATCCTCTAGTACTTCTTTAATCTCCACGTTTAGATATAACTTTTGCGACCCTGTTTTGTTTTTTTTTTCCTTTTTCCTTTTTGTCCTTTGCTTTTTTCCTTTCCTTTTTTCTTTTCTTTACTGATTACTGACTAGATCTGTCTCTCTCCTTCACACTCCCTCCTTTTATCCTCCTGACCACCTCTGTCTCCTTCCCCCCTTTTTCCTTCTATGTATAATTCCGTGAACATCTCTGAGCAGTCCAGTTGTGGAATGCATTATAGAAGAAGAAGTTTTTGAGACTACTGTAAAAATAAGACCAATAACTGGAACCAGGAGGCTTAAGTCCATACCCTGATCCCACGAAACACTAATTGACAGGAGCTCATTAAAAGCCTCCATACCTACTCTGAAACCAAGCATCACACAAAGACCAGCAAGTTCCACAACAAGACATACCAAGCAAATTCTCCAGAAAAACAAGAACACAGCCTGAGCTCCAATACACAGGCTACACAAAGCGACCCCAAAAGCATAGACATCTCATAACTCACTACTAGACACTCCACTGCACCCCAGAGAAAAGAAATCCAGCTCCACCCACCAGAACACCGATACAAGCTTCCATAAACAAGAAACCTCGACAAGCCACCGGTACAAACCCACATATAGTGCAGAAACGCCACAATAAAGAGAACTCCACAGACTACCAGAATACAGTAAAGACGCCCCAAACTTAGCAATTTAAACAAGATGAAAAGACAGAAGAATTCCCAGCAGGTAAAGGAACAGGATAAAAGCCCACCAAACCAAACAAAAGAGGAAGAAATAGCGAACCTACTTGATAAAGAATTCCGAATAATGATCGTGAAATTAATCCAAAATCTGGAAAGCAAAATGGAATCATGGATAAATAGTCTGGAGAAAAGCATTGAGAAGATGCAAGAAAGATTTAACAAGGACCTAGAAGAAATAAAAAAGAATCAACATATAATGAATAATGCAATAAATGAGATCCAAAACACTCTGGAGGCAACAAATAGTAGAATAACAGAGGCAGAAGATAGAATTAGCGAATTAGAAGATAGAATGGCAGAATTAAAGGAATCAGAGGAGAAAAAAGAAAAACGAATTAAAAGAAATGAGGACAATCTTAGAGACCTCCAGGACAATATTAAACGTTACAATATTAGAATCATAGGAGTCCCAGAAGAAGAAGACAAAAAGAAAGACCATGAGAAGATACTAGAGGAGATAATAGTTGAAAACTTCCCTAAAATGGGGAAGGAAATAATCACTCAAGTCCAAGAAACCCAGAGAGTCCCAAATAGGATAAACCCAAGACGAAACACCCCAAGACACATATTAATCAAATTAACAAAGATCAAACACAAAGAACAAATATTAAAAGCAGCAAGGGAAAAACAACAAATAACACACAAGGGAATTCCCATAAGGATAACAGCTGATCTTTCAATAGAAACTCTCCAAGCCAGGAGGGAATGGCAAGACATACTTAAAGTGATGAAAGAAAAGAACCTACAGCCCAGATTATTGTACCCAGCAAGGATCTCATTCAAATATGAAGGAGAAATCAAAACCTTTACAGACAAGCAAAAGCTGAGAGAATTCAGCACCACCAAACCAGCTCTCCAACAAATACTAAAGGACATTCTCTAGACAGGAAACACAAAAAGGATATATAAATTCAAACCCAAAACAACAATGTAAATGGCAACGGGATCATATTTATCATTAATTACCTTAAATGTAAATGGGTTGAATGCCCCAACCAAAAGACAGAGACTGGCTGAATGGATACAAAAACAAGACCCCTCCATATGAATGAAACTAGAACACTTTCTAACACCATACACAAAAATAAACTCAAAATGGATTAAAGAGCTAAATGTAAGACCAGAAGCCATAAAACTCCTAGAGGAAAACATAGGCAAAACACTCTCTGACTTACATCACAGCAGGATCCTCTATGACCCACCTCCCAGAATATTGGAAATAAAATCAAAAATGAACAAATGGGACCTAATCAAACTTAAAAAGCTTTTGCACAACAAAGGAAACTATAAGCAAGGTGAAAAGACAGCCTTCAGAATGGGAGAAAATAATAGCAAATGAAGCAACTGACAAACAACTAATCTCAAAAATATACAAGCAACTTCTACAGCTCAATTCCAGAAAAATAAATGACCCAATCAAAAAATGGGCCAAAGAACTCAATAGACATTTCTCCAAAGAAGACATACAGATGGCTAACAAACACATGAAAAGATGCTCAATATCACTCATTATCAGAGAAATGCAAATCAAAACCACTATGAGATACCATTTCACGCCAATCAGTATGGCTGCTATCCAAAAGTCCACAAGCAATAAATGCTGGAGAGGGTGCGGAGAGAAGGGAACCCTCTTGCACTGTTGGTGGGAATGCAAACTAGTACAGCCACTTTGGAGAACAGTATGGAGATTCCTCAAAAAACTGCGAATAGAACTGCCTTATGATCCAGCAATCCCACTGCTGGGCATATACACTGAGAAAACCAGAATTGAAAGAGACACCTGTACCCCAATGTTCATAGCAGCACTGTTTGCAATAGCCAGAACGTGGAAGCAACCTAGATGTCCATCCACAGATGAATGGATAAGCAAGCTGTGGTACATATACACAATGGAATATTACTCAGCCATTAAAAAGAATACATTTGAATCAGTTCTAAGGAGGTGGATGGAACTGGAGCCTATTATACAGAGTGAAGTAAGCCAGAAACAAAAACACAAATACAGTATACTAACGCATATATATGGAATTTAGAAAGATGGTAAAAAATAACCCTATTTACGAGACAACAAAAGAGACACTGATGTATAGACCAGACTTTTGGACTCTGGGACCAGGAGAGGGTGAGATGATTGGGGAGAATAGCATTGAAATATGTATAATATTATATCTGAAATGTATTAATTGTTCAAACTAAACACTATCATGTTACAATTTGTTCATACTAGATGTTTGTAATGTTTCTGATAATCAATAAAAGAGATTCTTGATTAAAAAAAAAAAAAAATAAAATAAGCTTGTGTTCCTGTTGTTATAAAACTGTGTCCAAGACAAACTAACGCATAAATTCGCATCATAGAGTCAACTTGGAACATCCAAGAAAGAAGACCAATGAGACAGCCTGGACAGCTGCCACAGTGACCTTTGAAATACACATTATAGTCAATTCTTCCCACCTCACAGAGTAATGGAAATAAAAGCAAAAATAAACAAATGGGACTTAATTAAACTTAGAAGCTTTTGCACAACAAAGGAAACTATAAGCAAGGTGAAAAGACAGCCTTCAGAATGGGAGAAAATAATAGCAAATGAAGCAGCGGACAAAGAATTAACCTCAAAAATATACAAGCAACTCATGCAGCTCAATTGCAGAAAAATAAACGACCCAGTGAAAAAATGGGCCAAAGGACTCAACGGACATTTCTCCAGAGGGCTAACAAACAGATGGTTAACAAACACAAGAATAGATGCTCAACATCACTCATTATCAGAGAAATGCAAATCAAAACCACAGTGAGGTACCATCTCAGGCTGGTCAGAATGGTTGCTATCAGAAAATCTACAAACAGTAAATGCTGGAGAGGGTGTGGAATACAAACTAGTACAGCCACTATGGAGAACAGTGTGGAGATTCCTTTAAAAAACTGGAAATAGAACTGCCAAATGACCCAGCAATTTCACTGCTGGGCATACGCACCGAGGAAATCAGAACTGAAAGAGACATGTGTATCCCAATGTTCATTGCAGCACTGTTTACAGTAGCCAGGACATGGAAGCAACCTAGATGTCCATCGGCAGACAAATGGATAAGAAAGCTGTGGTACATATGCACGATGGAATATTACTCAGCTACTAAAAAGAACATATTTGAATCAGTTCTAATGAGGTGGATGAAACTAGAGCCTATTATACAGAGTCTGTCCAGTCAGAAAGAAAAACACCAACAAGGTATATTAACACATATATATGGAATTTAGAGTCCAGTATTCTTGCCTGGAAAATCCCATGGATGGAGGAGCCTGGTAGGCTGCAGTCCATGGGGTCACTAAGTCGAACACGAATGAGCGACTTCACTTTCACTTTTTGCTTTCATGCATTGAAGGAAATGGCAACCCACTCCAGTGTTCTTGCCTGGAGGATCCCAGGGATGGGGGAGCCTGGTGGGCTGCCATCTATGGGGTCACACAGAGCCGGACACGACTGAAGTGACTTAGCAATAGCAATGGAAGTTAGAAGGATGGTAATGATAACCCTATATGCGAGACAGCAAAAGAGACATAGATGTAAAGAACAGACTTTTGGACTCTGTGGGAGAAGGCGAGGGTGGGATGATCTGAGAGAATATCATTGAAACTTGTATATTACCATATGTGAAACAGATGGTTAGTGCAAGTTCGTTCGATGTGTGAAACAGGGCACTCAAAGCCAGTGCTCTGGGACAACTCAGAGGGATGGGATGGGGAAGGAGGTGGGACGGGGGTTTGGGACAGGGGAACATGTGTATATCCATGGCTCATTCATGTCAGTGTATGGCAAAAACCACCACAGTATTGTAAAGTAATTAACCTCCAACTATAATAAATATATAACATTTTTAAAATGTATTATGGTCGATCTTAAGAACTTTCAACATGAAAAAAAAAAAAAAAAAATGAGCTCAATATTACAAGTAAAAAAGAAGGAAAGGAGTGCCCTTTCTTAAAGTATAAATAAATTACTGTCTTTGGAAAAACTGTAAAGAGTTGCATTTTTCATTTAGAAAATATTTGCCTGTTTTTCGGATAATGCCAGTTACCGCAAAGTAATATAATGATGATAAATTCCTCTTGTGAGTCATCTTGAGAATTAGTTTAAATTCACTTTGCAAACCATTTGTGCGCTATTACTGTCTCCGTCAACAGCCAGAAATGAAAAATCTTCCACGGAATCTCAACAGGAAAGATTTCACAGAAGTGACATTCACAAAGGGTGGGTCTTCCCACAGTCATGTTCAGAGGAATTAGTCACTTTCCCCCAAGTAATCCCAGAATCTCAGTACATGGGAACCGGGAATTTGTAAAAGGACACTATATAGATATGTTCCCCAACACCAAAAAAGTGGTTCCCATGCCTTGACACACCAACTGAAATACTCACCAGATCAAGACGGTGACTGTCTGGCCAACTTCGCATGACTTCTACAATTTGGGTAGCATTGATGCTGACCATTTCGAACTACCTCTTGGACTCTGCATTCCATTTCTGATTTGCTAGTGGCCTCTGATTCTTTGGCCAGAAGTACTGGCTTGTTTCAACAGAAAGCAGCCTCGGCAGGATGGTTCAAATATAAATGGATTCAGTTACTTGCTAAAGGTCAATAGCATTTGATGAGACTGGCAAGAGTTTCCCAACTTTCCTCAGCAACGATTCCAGTATCATCATTTTTGTAAGCTCAGTTGCGCCTGACTCTTGCAACCCCTGGACAGCAGCCCGCCAGGCTTCTTTGTCCAGGGGATTCTCCAGGCAAGAATTCTGGAGCAGATTATCATTGCCTACTATGCCAGGGGATTTTCCCAACCCAGGGATCGAACTCAAGTCTCCACCATCTCCTGCACTCTTCACCAACGGAAGCATCTGCGAACTTTCTTTAAAACGCTCAGATTCCATTGTGTCTACTGAGCATGTGATGCTAAGACAAGTCAGTAAAACTATCCCATGTGGAAACTGGCACACCAAGTACAGCACTGAAGAACAAAAATTAATACCACAAAATGGCATTGGCTTATTGTTTTGGTAGCAAGGAAACTCATATTTTAGAAGAGAAAGCTGATGACTGTGAACAAACCTTTAAAATATCTGCTAAATGTGTAGCAAATGATAAATTAAAAAGGTGCAGTATGTGATTTGTGCGTGATATGAATGGAAAAAGCCATAAAGTTCTATAGTTTGCTATCCCTTAGAGTCAGACATCTTGGAATGTGAAGTCAAATGGGCCTTAGAAAGCATCACTACGAACAAAGCTAGTGGAGGTGATGGAATTCCAGTGGAGCTATTCCAAGTCCTGAAAGATGATGCTGTGAAAGTGCTGCACTCAATATGCCAGCAAATCTGGAAAACTCAGCAGTGGCCACAAGATTGGAAAAGGTCAGTTTTCATCCCAATCCCAAAGAAAGGCAATGCCAAAGAATGCTCAAACTACCGCACAATTGCACTCATCTCACACACTAGTAAAGTAATGCTCAAAATTCTCCAAGCCAGGCTTCAGCAATATGTGAACCGTGAACTTCCTGATGTTCAAGCTGGTTTTAGAAAAGGCAGAGGAACCAGAGATCAAATTGCCAACATCCGCTGGATCATGGAAAAAGCAAGAGAGTTCCAGAAAAACATCTATTTCTGTTTTATTGACTATGCCAAAGCCTTTGACAGTGTGGATCACAATAAACTGTGGAAAATTCTGAGAGAGATGGGAATACCAGACCACCTGATCTGCCTCTTGAGAAATCTGTATGCAGGTCAGGAAGCAACAGTTAGAACTGGTCATGGAACAACAGACTGGTTCCAAATAGGAAAAGGAGTACGTCAAGGCTGCATATTGTCACCATGTTTATTTAACTTATATGCAGAGTACATCATGAGAAATGCTGGACTGGAAGAAACACAAGTTGGAATCAAGATTGCTGGGAGAAATATCAATAACCTCAGATATGCAGATGACACAACTCTTATGGCAGAAAGTGAAGCGGGGCTAAAAAGCCTCTTGATGAAAGTGAAAGTGGAGAGTGAAAAGGTTGGCTTAAAGCTCAACATTCAGAAAACGAAGATCATGGCATCTGGTCCCATCACTACATGGGAAATAGATGGGGAAACAGTGGAAACAGTGTCAGACTTTGTTTTTCTGGGCTCCAAAATCACTGCAGATGGTGACTGCAGCCATGAAATTAAAAGACGCTTACTCCTTGAAAGGAAAGTTATGACCAACCTAGATAGCATATTCAAAACCAGAGATGTTACTTTACCAACAAAGGTTCGCCTAGTCAAGGCTATGGTCTTTCCTGTGGTCATGTATGGATGTGAGAGCTGGACTGTGAAGAAGGCTGAGCGCCGAAGAATTGATGCTTTTGAACTGTGGTGTTGGAGAAGACTCTTGAGAGTCCCTTGGACTGCAAGAAGATCCAACCAGTCCATTCTGAAGGAGATCAATCCTGGAATTTCTTTGGAGGAAATGATGCTAAAGCTGAAACTCCAGTATTTTGCCCACCTCATGCGAAGAGTTGACTCATTGGAGAAGACTCTGATGCTGGGAGGGATTGAGGGCAGGAGGAGAAGGGGACGACAGAGGATGAGACGGCTGGATGGCATCACTGACTTGATGGGTGTGAGTCTGGGTGACCTCTGGGAGCTGGTGATGGACAGGGAGGCCTGGCGTGCTGCGGTTCATGGGGTCGCAAAGAGTCGGACACGACTGAGCGACTGATCTGATCTGATCTGATTGCTTTTACTAAGGCATTACAAAAAAAAAAGGAAATTAACTGAGGCAGTAATTGGCTAATTTGTAGTGTAGGCAGAGAGGTAAGGAAAACGGGGAGGTCAGCAGTTTGGAACATTAAGGAAAAGAAAACTGTTTCCGTCCATCACAGAAGTTTCAAATGTTGAGCAAAAGCTTTCTCAAATGCCATATTTAGTCATTTACAGCAAAAAAAAAAAAAAAAAAATCAGGCCCTAAGATGATGATGTGATTCACACTGTCATCTAACATATCAGATGACCTCATGGTAGAAAGAGTTAAGAGAGAAAGACTTGGGGTTCAACTAAGAAGTCAAATATGTAAGGCAGATTTTAGACCTTTTTTTTTTTTTTAATAAAATAAAGCTTTTTAAAATTTATTTTAAATTGGAATATAATTGCGCCATAATGCTGTGCTGTTCTCTGCTGTACACAGCCTGTATCAGCCGTATATAAACATGGACCCCCTCCGTCTGGAGCTCGCCTCCCCATCCATCCCAGCCCTTGAGGTCATCATCGGGCACCAAGCTGAGCTCCCTGTCGTCTACAGCACCTCCCCACTGGCCGTCCATTTTACACACTGTCGTCTACATATGTCAAAGATACTATCTCGATTCACCCTCCCCTCCCCTCACCTGCCCTGCGTCCACAGGTCCGTTTCCTATGGAGACCATTTTCCAGAAAAGAACTCTGGGAAAAAGGGAACAGACACAGGAACCTCCTGGGTAGCAAATAAACCGGAAACCTACAACGTATCTCAGGAATTCATATTCTCAGGGAAATGACAAGCCTGGCCGGGAAAGGAATACCTTCAGAAGCTCCCGTACAGATATGAAAAAAAAAAGGAAGTTTCTAAAGGTCTCCAGGACAAGCCAGGCAGGGTGTGCTGCCCAATGTTCAACTTAACACATGGCCAAAAAGAGTTAATGAGCAAGGATACGCTCCCCCGGAGACCCAAGCAACAAAGCCAGAACCAGAAGGACTGGTGTCTGCTAAGATGTCACAGTTGTCATCTGTTCATTATACTTGCTTCTCATTCTCTCATTTTGTGATCAAAAATATTCACACGCACACTGTTACTGCATTGATACTTCATATGCAAGAGGGCAGGCAACTTTTTTTTTTTTAATATTTATTTTTATTTGCCTATGCCAGATCTTAGCTGTGGCATACAGGATATTCGATCTCTACAGCAGGTGAACTCTTGTTTATATAGCATGTGAGATCCAGTTTCCCAACGAGGGATTGAACCAGGGTCTCCTGCTCTGGGAGGTCAAGAGTTTTAGCCATTGGGCCAACTAGGGAAGTCCCGGGTTTTACTCTCTTTAAATCAAAAAAAGGGTGATGATGAGTCACCTGAAGAAGAAGAAAACTACACCTCTCTTAAGACCATACTTTGAGCTGGATACTCTCACTGCATGGGACTTTGGGGTTCTCTTATTGGGACTCCCCTGAGAATGCAGTCCAGGAAGCTGCTTTCTGTGGACACAGAGCAAGCAGTGTGCATCTGTGTGCATGCGGGCACAGTCATGTCAGACTCTTTGTGACCCCCACGGACTGTAGCCCGCCAGGCTCCACTGTCCATGGGATTTCCGAGACAGGACGACTGGAGCGGGGTGCCATTTCCTCCTCCAGGGGGGTCATCGCCACCCAGGGATGGAACCGGGGTCTCCTGCGTCTCTTCCATCGCAGGTGGATTCGTTGCTGCTTGCGCCAACGGGGAAGCATGTAACCACATATTAAATGGCAACCCACTCCAGTGTTCTTGCCTGGAGAATCCCAGGGATGGGGAAGCCTGGTGGGCTGCCATCTATGGGGTCACACGGAGTCGGACACGACTGAAGTGACTTAGCCAGCCTAGCCGGAAGACTGGACTTCAGCTGATTTCTGGATGTGTCCCTAACCTTCCCGCTGTGTCCTGGTGTTGTTCTGTGCTAATGGGCACAGCATACTTTATTCCTGCTCTCTAAACACAGATGCAGTCTGTACTTGGTCCTCTGAAGTGGCATGGGAACAGAACTGTTACATAAAACGTCTGGGTCCTCATGAGTGCTTCTATGGGCTTCTCTCCCTTTCGCTTGTGGTTGGCTAAAATTTATGGCACTGAGAGTTGGCACTGGGAGCCATGTGATGATGGGAAGGGTCTCCTGCTTTCCTGGGACCTCGAAGGCCCATTGGGAGCTGGATCTGCCTGCACACTCTGGGTGGGAGAGAAATGCATATCTGTCCTTTTTGATCCATTGATATATCCTGTCTCTCTGTTATAGCTACTTAGCTTTGACCCTCACACAGTAATAGTCAGGAAGGATGCTAAACAGAACCGGAAACATTTATACAGAGGTATCTTAATTTCAATGACCTCCCTGGAGGCTCAGATGGTAAAGAATCTGCCTACAACGCAGGAGACCTGAGTTTGATCCCTACGTCGGGAAGATCCCCTGGAGACGGGAATGGCAACCCAGTCCAGTATCCTTGCCTGGAGAATCCCATGGACGGAGGAGCCTGGTGGGCTACAGTCCATGGGGTCAGAGTCAGACAAGACTGTGAAACTAATTCTTTCCCATTCCAAGGATTTGCTTTCAATTAGGCTTCCCAGGCAGCTTACCGGTAAAGAATCCACCTGCTAATTTAGGAGATGTGGGAAGATCTGCTGGAGAAGGAAATGGCAACCCACCCCAGTATTCTTGCCTGGAGAGGAGCCTGGTGGGCTATAGTCCATGGAGTCGCAGAGTCAGACAAGACTGAGCACTCTAATTCTTTCCCATTCCAATGATTTAGTTTCAATTACGCTTCCCAGGTAGCTCATGGGTAAAGAGCCCACCTGCTAATTCAGGAGACACGGGAAGATCCCCCTGGAGGAGGAAATAGCAACCCATTCCAGTATTCTCGCCTGGAGAATCCCATGGACGGAGGAGCCTGGAGGGCTGCCGTCCATGGGGTCGAGAAGACTCAGACTTCACTGAGCGACTAACACCTTCACTTTCACATCTTAATTTCTACCTGGATTCTACTGGCTGCAGTCATTGTTATCAGTGGAGAGGGCCCCAGATGGTTCCAGTCATCCTTGCCATCACTTCAGAAGTACCACTGGGATAAGCCTTCTTGTGGTCCATGGAGGAAAGCGTGCGTCTGTGGTCGGGGGGATCCCTGCTTCTAGAAAACAGAAGCCATCACTGCCGCATGCCCATCTCTGCGATCGTCTGTGATCAAGGGTCAGCGAACACGCGAGTCTGGAGCCAGGCAGAAAGGACGCCCTCTGGACGCAGTCACTGCCCTCTGTCAGCTCTCCAATCCCTTCAGCAATACACTGCTGCTGCTGCTGCTAAGTCGCTTCAGTCGTGTCCGACTCTTTGTGACCCCGTGGACTGTAACCCACCAGGCTCCTCTGTCTTCTGGGATTCTCCAGGCAAGAACACTGGAGTGGGTTGCCATTTCCTTCTCCAAAAGCATTGCTGGAGGATTCTCCCAACAAGCCCGCATTTGGGCTCAGCAGAAGGGAGCCCGCCCAGCCTTGGCACCAGACGTAGACGATCTGCCGGCAATCAACAGTCAGGTACCAACCCCGGCCGTGGCTGAACAAAGCACCTCGGGGCGTGCAATCTGACCTCGTGACAGCCCTCCCTGGCTGGCTGGCGGGTAGGTCTCAGGAGCCACATCTCTCGGGCTAAATTAAATTAATGAAACGGCAGGTGACGCTGGTCACCCACTGTCTCCCCACAAAATCACGGTGGGGTATAAAAAAGCATCTCTGTGTGCTGCAATGCGGTCCTCTGTCTCCGGCAATCATGCCTGGCTGTGAGTGTCTAACAGAAGGTGGGGAGAGGGGCCAGGTGAAAGTGTTTCACAGGCTACAGACCTTCTCACACGCACGCTCAGCAGTCTCCAAAGGCAGTCTCCAAAGGCACAGTTAGGCTAAGTGTGATAAGCGGAACAGAGAGAGTTGGTGTCCGACTCTGTGCGACCCTATAGGCAGCAGCCCACCAGGCTTCCCCATCCCTGGGATTCTCCAGGCAAGAACCCTGGAGTGGGTTGCCATTTCCTTCTCCAATGCATGAAAGTAAAAAGTGAAAGTGAAGTCGCTCAGTCATGCCCGACTCTTAGTGACCCCATGGACTGCAGCACACCAGGCTCCTCCGTCCATGGGATTTTCCAGGCAACAGTACTGGAGTGGGGTGCCATTGCCTTTTCCATATGTATACCTCACGCTCAAATAAAAACCTGTTTCACTGAAATTCAGATTTCACCAGGTGTCGTGTGTTTCATCTGGCAGTGCTAACTACGACAGAAGACAAGGATGATGGAGCTCTGGCATTCGGTGAGGATACTGTGAACAGCGTAATCTGAGTTGGTGTCGGAAGACTCCCACATGTTGACGATATTCTGGAAGCTGAAACCACCTACTGTCAGCCCCAAACTTTCTTCCATCCTATCCCTCAGGTATGGGCTCGGTAGCTTTAGTCGTGTCCGACTCTTTGAGACCCCCTGGACTGTAGCCCGCCAGGCTCCTCTGTCCACAGGATTCTCCAGGCAAGAGTACTGGAGTGAGTTGCCATGCCCTCCACCAGGGAACTTGCAGGGACTGAACCCACGTCTCTTGAGTCTCCTGCATTGGCAGGTGAATTCTTCACCACTAGCAGCACCTGGGAAGCCATTCCTCGGGTATACGTTGTACATTATTCTGAGGGACTTCCCTGATTGTCCACTAGTTAACATTTCACCTTCCAATGTAGAGGGTGTGCGTTCAATCCCTGCTCCGGGAGTTAAGATCCCAGATGCGTCTTTGCCAAAATCCAAACCAGAAGACAGAAACAACACTGTAACAAACTCAATAAAGACTTTAAATTGGTCCACATTTAAAAAAAAAACAAACAACTACATCATTTTGCCAAGTTTTTTCTTTTTGTTCACTCCCTCAATGAACTGTATTCTTACATGATACAGACTCAAACATAAAGGAAACTTACTGGCTAATAAGAACTTGGTAGGTAAAAAAAAAAAAAAAAAGTATTTTTACCCACCGTAAAGTTGTATCTCAAAGGGAAGAGAAATAGCTGTAAAGGCCAAAAAAATTAGTCATGAGATATTCTCAGACGTACATGATGGTGTTACACTTCAGTCGTGATTAATATTTTCTGAGTTTTTCTTCATTCTTTCTCTTAAGTAATGGAAAGCTGGGAACCCTGCCAAAAAGTCATCTTGACAGATGCTATCTGATCATTTCAGTGAATTCCATCATTTTTCACATCTTGGTAATCATACTTCAGAGGCAGAATTCACGCGGAGTCTGGTGGGCTGCTGCTACAAAACCAGGCCCCAGAAATAAATTAAGCAGAGAACTCTAGCAAGCCTGGGGACATACGGTGTCCTGAGGGTCTCATCTGAGGCTTGGTTTTCGAGAATCCACGGTTTCTTATTTTGTGCTTCATTTCAACTCACCTTTTCACTTCTGCTCCACACACTGAGTTACCTGCAGGGAGCCACTCTTGGTTTCCTCTTGAGAAGATTAACTTCTGGCAAATCTTCTGGAGTTTGGAGGGGGAAAAAAAAAAACAAAAAAACTGCAGGTTCTATCTCATTAGTTACTCGTACTTGAATGAAACCATGATAACATTCTCAAAGAAAACCAAGGCCACAGAAAGGGCAGACTTATTTTTAAATGTTTGCCGACTATGATAATAGTTGAGATTTGTCTAATCTGACTTCCAAGGACTTGAGACATGAATCCACCTGGCTGGGGTACCTAAAGATGTCTTGGGCTTCCTTTGTGGTTCAGCTGGTAAAGAATCTGCCTGTAATGTGGAAGACCTGGGTTCAATCCCTGGGTTGGGAAGATTCCCTGGAGAAGGGAAAGGTTACCCACTCCAGTATTCTGGCCTGGAGAATTCCATGGAATGTATAGTCCACGGGGTCGCACAGAGTCAGACATGACTGAGCGACTTTCATTTTCACATTATATTAATTTGTGTCTTTGACATACCAGCACAGTCACAAAAAGAAAATCTCAGCTTTCCAGAATTTGGTGCATATTCGGCCCAAAGGATTATTTTTCATGATAGTAGGGGATTCGCAGGACATGCAAACTCAATCCCAAGTCAGCCTAGACACGAAAAAAGATGCTACTTATATTGATATTTTTTTTTTTTTTGCCTTTTCATTGATACTGTTAAAAAAATAAAAGAAAAAGAAAACTGACCGCCAAACAATTGATGCATTTAAATTGCTGGAGAAGACTCTTGAGAGTCCCTTGGACAGCAGGGACATCAAACCAGTCCATCCTGAAGAAAACCAACCCTGACTATTCATTGGAAGGACTGATGATGAAGCTGAAGCTCCAATCCTTTGGGCACCTGATGTGAAGAGCTGACTCACTGGAAAGGCCCTGATGCCAGGAAAGATTGAGAGCAGGAGAAGGGGACGACAGAGGACGAGACGGTTAGATGGCATCACCAACTCAGTGGGCTTGAATTTGAGCAAACTCTGGGAGATAGTTCAGGACAGAGGAGCCTGGCATGCTGCAGTCCATGGGGTTACAGAGAGTCTAACACGACTTAGCGACTGAATAACAACAAGACTATTGACCCTCATGTGTGACGAGGGAAGACCAATGAATTGGGCACATGTTCAGAGCTGTGCATGGCTGCAGTCAGCACCAGACCAAAAGGAACATCCGTTTTCACACAACACTCCCTCATTCATGAGAACTAGGAGTGACAGACAGTTTTCACCTTGAGACACACTCATAACCGAGGGCGGTCACTCCTGTTCTACGGCATTGGGAGGTCATCAAGGGCTGCAGTTTCCAACGTTTTGGGCACCAGACACCAGTTTCATGGAAGACAGTTTTTCCACGGACCGGGGTCTGCGGATGGGTTTGGGATGATTCCCTGGAGGAAGAAATGGCAACCCACGCCAGTATTCTTGCCTGGGAAATCCCATCAACAGAGGAGCCTGGAAGGCTACAGTCCATGGGGTAGCAAAGAGTCAGACACGACTGAGCAACTTCACTTTATTTCTCTTATTATGACATGAGGTCCACCTCGGGTCATCAGGCGTTAGATCCTGGAGGCTGGGGACCCCCAATGTAGCTGAAGATCCTATAGGCTGGGGACCCCCGATCTGGGTGAAGTCACCCCGGTAGAGGTTTGCTTTTCCAACATTTTCCGCATCAACGATCCATACCGTGGGGACACACCCCCTGGCAGACAGCAAGAGATCCCTGTACATGAAGGGAACTGCCGCTCCTGAAGAAAAAAAGGGAAAGAAGCATACGTCCAGCTGACAAGGTTGCACGGCCTAAAGACACAGAAACTGTCAGAACCATCTGATTACAAGGCTGGCCAGGTGTGTTTGTGCGCTTTATTTTCATTGGAGGCTCTGGAAATTAGTAGGATGCTTTCACAAGCTGACCCTTCCATTTGCTCAAAAGTTGATTTAAGAGAATCTCCACCTTCCCTGACAGCTCAGCTGGTAAAGAATCCGCCTGCAATGCAGGAGACCCTGCGTCGATTCCTGGGTCGGGAAGATCCCCTGGAGAAGGGAAAGGCTACCCACTCCAGTATTCTGGCCTGGAGAATCCCATGGACAGTCCATGGTGTCGCAAAGAGTCAGACACGACTGAGCCACTTTCACTTTCACTTTCCCCCTGAAAAGACACTAGGAGTGTGTGTGTACGAGAGACACGCAGCCTGAACGATCAAGTCCAGGACTCTTTTTCTCTACAGTAACGATCAAAGTGAGGTCTACGGGTGCACTGATTGGCTGCTTGAAAGCCAAGAGAAGGATTTCTCCCAGAACAGGCCGTGGTGGTCACAGAGCGGGAAGGAGAGGTTGGAACAAAGGGAGACAGCAGCGTCAAAATACACGCATTCCCAAATGTAAAAGAGATGTGTGCTCAGCTGCTCACTCATGTCCGACTCTTTGTGACCCCATGGACTGTAGCCCGCCAGGCTCCTCTGTCCGTGGGATTGTCCAGGCAAGAAGACTGGATTAGGCAGCCGTTACCTTCTCCAGAGGGTCTTCCCGACCCAGCAACTGAACCCGGGTCTCCCACATTCTTCATCATCTGAGCCACTGGGGTAAGATAGCCAGTGGAAATTTGATGCATGGCACAGGGAACTCTGTGACAACCTACAGGGACGTGGGCTGGGAGGAGGAAAGGAGCTTCAAGACAGAGGAGACATACATATACCTGTGGCTGATTCATGTCCATGTATGGCAGACACCAACACAATATCCTAACACAATGATCCCCCAGTAAGAAATAAATAAATTAAAAAACAGAAAAAAACAACTACCATCGTCTTTGCATTAGAAACTATCAAACGTTGAGAATGGGGTGAGGGTCCTAAGAACAGCTGTTAACAAACAGTTCATAAAACTGGAGAGGGAGGGAGGGGCGTTTCTCCCCCTGGTTGCAAGCCTGTGAAGCTGTTATCTTTGCAGAGCGGATGTTTTTGTTCCCAGATAAGCAGAAAGAAGGTTTTCACGCTAATAAACACGTCACATCTGAAGTGTTTTTCATGATCCCTTCCTGTACATCTACAAGTTGAAAGGTACAATATTGTAATTAGCCTCCAATTAAAATAAATAAAATTTTTTTTAAAAAAAAGGGTTTTCTCTCCTCTCCCCTCCTGCCCTTTCATTTGTTTGTTGTTTCTAAGTCTGAAGTCGAAAGGTTTAGAGCCTGTTCTAAAAGAAAGATGGCTGTTTTGCATTAGTATTAATTCAGCTCTGTTAAATAAATATTCATCTGCAAATTAAAAGCTTCCAGTCATCCCAGTTCAGTCCCTTAGTCGTGTCTGACTCTTTGTGACCCATGGACTGCAGCACGCCAGGCCTCCCTGTCCATCACCAACTCCCAGAGTTTACCCAAACTCACGTCCATCGAGTCGGTGATGCCATCCAACCATCTCATCCTCTGTCGTCCCCTTCTCCTCCCACCTTCAATCTTTCCCAGCATCAGGGTCTTTTCAAATGAGTCAGTTCTTCACATCAGGTGGCCAAAGGATTAGAGATTCAGCTTCAGCTTCAGCCCTTCCAGGAGGTTTTAAATAAAATCCATACAAGTGACAGGAATATTGAAAACTAAAGTAAGCAAAGCTGTTTTGGCGTGAGTGTAGTTTCCAAATTAGATTTTATGTGTATAGATGTATAATTTAGTATCTATAAAATCTGTATACACTTCTGTGAATTATGGCTGTATGTATATATATTTTATGTGTATAATATATGATGATCCCACCTAGCTATTGTGACAGCTATAAGAATAAAAGCAGTATATAACCAATAGTAAATTATGGTTCACTTATCCTTTGCAGGAATAAATATTTTATTTAAAAAATATTTTAATGGGCCAATATTTGACTTGTGTTTATTTTATTTCAAGCATTTAGTTCTTCCAAGATTTATAAATTTGGGTCATAAAAACATTTATAGTTCTGGCAAACAATTTTATGGGGGTTTTTTTGTATATAAACACATGGATGAGTGCATGCATGCTCAGTCACATCCAACTGTTTTGTGACTCCATGGACTGTAGCCGGCCAGGTTCCTCTGTCCGTGGGATGTCCCAGGCAAGAATACTGGAGTAGGGTGCCATTTCCTCCTCCAGGGGATCTTCCCAATGCGGGGATTGAACCCATGCTTCCTGCATTGGTAGGCAGATTCTTTACCACTGAGCCACCTGGGAACCCTTAAACACATGGATACTATGGATTTTAAAATCCATAATTCCCGATTCTGGGATAAAAGTATGCCAGCAGTTGAAACACAATGGTTTATTGTGACAAAAAGCACTAATCTGGAAATAATCGCAGCACGAAAAAAAACACTAAAAGACTGAACTGCCTGACAACATTTTCCACGATCAAACAGAAAAACAAAGATTTTTGATGTAGTCAGTCTAAAAGATTTTTAGAATATTTCTGACTTTCATTTATGTTAATGCAAAATAATAGTGAAATTAATAATAAAATGTATTCTACGTTCTAAAAAAAAAAAAAGAAAAAATAAAGGTTGACTCAGTGGTAGAGAATCTGCCTCCAATACAGAAGAAGCAGGTTCAGTCCCTGAGTGGGGAAGATCCTCTGGAGAAGGGAACGGCAACCCACCCCAGTATTCTTGCCTGGAGAGTCACATGAACAGAGGAGCCTAGAGGACTATACAGTCTACAAGAGCACAGAGTCAGACACAACTGAGTAACTCAGCCTCCAAAGACTACTCACAAGGAGAACATGGGTTTAGGGAGGGCCAAAGGGAGGTCCCAAGAATATACTGGGCTTCCCTGATAGCTCAGTTGGTAAAGAATCTGCCTGCAATGCAGGAGACCCCGGTTTGATTCCTGGGTCAGGAAGTTCCCCTGGAGAAGGGATAAGCTACCCACTCCAGGATTCTTGGGCTTCCTTGCTGGCTCAGCTGGTAAAGAATCCACCCACAATGAGGTAGACCTGGGTTGGATGCCTGAGTTGGGAAGATCCCCTGGAGAAGGGAAAGGCTACCCACTCCAGTATTCTTGCCTGGAGAATTCCATGGACCATATAGTCTATGGGGTCGCAAAGACTCGGACACGACTGAGCAACTTTAGAAGAAAGTATATTCAGTGACACCAGTTACTACAAAAATAGCCTCGTGCACGTGAGAAATGACAGGCTTGAGGTAAAGCAGTGCCGGGAGGGAACTGAGCCAGATTCAGATCTGGAATAAACGACTGGATTCAGAGGACAGAAAAAGGAGAAGTGTATTTCCTAATTAGGCACACAAGGCATTGGAGTGCCTTTGATTCAGGCACCCGGAGAATTCAGCTGGAAGTCTGCAATGTTGATTCAAGTAAACTTGTGTTCATCAGAAATCTCACCTACGCACTCATCTCCAGCGCTGTGGCAGGAAGTCATCACAAACTCAGTGGCTTCACACAAGTCAAATTTATTATCTTACAGTTCTGAAGGCTAAAAGTCCAAGATGGGTTTCATGAGGCCAAGGAGAAGATGTCTGCAATAATCCAGTACCTTCCGGAAGCTCAGATAAGAATCCTTGAGGAGCCCACAGTCCTTAATTCCCAGCTCCTTCCGCCACCTTCAAAGCCAGCCTGGGCTGGTCCAGTGCTTCTCACACTACATCCCTGCCTGCCTCCTCCACCTGTCAGGACCCGTGGGGTGACACTGGATCTGTCTGAATAATCTACTTTATGTCAATAGATGGGGAGCCTTAATTTCATCTGCAACGTTGCCACGGAAAGCTCCAAGTTCAGAGACTCCGGGAATTACAATAGAGACATCTTTGAGGGGTAGGCTTCTTATTCTGCCTTCTACACTGTGCGTGCGGGCTAAGTCCCTTTGGTCGTGTCTGACTCTTTTGCAACGCTATGGACTGTAGCCCTCCAGGCTCCTCTGTCCATGGGGATTCTCCAGGCAAGAATACTGGACCGGGTTGCCACGCCCTCCTCCTCCAGGGGATCTTCCCGACCCAGGGATCGAAACTGCATGTCTTACATCTCCTGCGTTGCCAGGTGGGTTCTTTAACACTAGCGCCATCTGGGAAGCCCACCTTCTACAGCAGTGGTCCCCAAACTTTTTGGCACCTGGGATGGGTTTCACGAAAGATAATTTTTCCACAGCCTGGGGGCAGATGTCAGGGGGATGGTTTGAGGATGAATCAAGCATATTACATTTTATTTCTTTATTTCCTTTATTATTACATCCTCTCTGTGCTGGCTTCCCTGGTGGCTCAGACAGTAAAGACTCCGCCTGCACTGTGGGAGACCTGGGTTCGATCCCCGAGTTGGGAAGATCCCCTGGAGAAAGGCATGGCAACCCATTCCAGTATTCTGGCTTGGAGAATCCCATGGACAGAGGAGCCTGGTGGGCTCAGTCGAGGCGGCCGCAGAGAGTCACACAGGGCTGAAAGGGGTAGCTGTGAAGAGGTTTGGACATCGGATTTGACACTCCGCAGCGCAGAGGCCAGAACACGAAGCCGGGGTTTTCCCAGCACAATAAGAGGACTGAGAACTGTCTCGGGGATGAATCTTCAGGGTGGAGAAGGAAGACATGTCTGTGAACAAAAGAAAGAAAAAGCAGCTGGAGGAGAAAAGGCAACAAAAGTCAGACGTGAGTGAGGGGAAACGTGTGAGCCATGGTTTCTGACTGGGCAAAAAGCTATGCCTGAGAAACTCTTGACATGTTCAAATAGTGTACAAACAGCCCTGGAGGTAACGGGTTTAATTTTGACCACAGCAAAGACACATTAAAACATTGCTACTTCTGTTTGATGACGTACACTGTATAAAACACGGCAAACATATATATATGATTTCACATTTCTGTCCACGTTGGAATCTTGTCTGAAATCCTCTACCCATAAATGGAGTGTCAGACTGAAGAGAGCTCTTCTAAGAAAGAATTTTCCATGGGCTGTTATGGCTGGATGCAGTGAACTTGAAATTTTAAAAAAATCTCCTTGGTGGTTTTATTTACATTAATGCAGTGCATTCCTGTGAAATGTCTGTATCTACCGATGAATAATCAACCCTTCTTAACTCTAACAAAAAGATGTATCACGGAAGGACCACGTCAGTGGTAGTTTGAGTTAGTATGACTTTGGAGAGTAATTTCTTGTTGTTCTGTAAGTTTGTTTTTATCTCCCTTTCAGTAAGTCTTAAAATATGCAGTTAATTTGATAATACTCTTTTTAAGATGCAGTCTACACACACACACACACACACACACACACACAAAGGGCTTCCCTGAGAGCGCACACACACACACACACACACACACACACAGGGCTTCCCTGATAGCTCAGCAGTAAGGAATCCATACATACACACACACACACACACACACACACACACACACACACAGGGCTTCCCTGATAGCTCACCAGTAAGGAATCCACACACACACACACACACACACAGGGCTTCCCTGATAGCTCACCAGTAAGGAATCCACACACACACACACACACACAGACACACACACGGCTTCCCTGATAGCTCAGCAGTAAGGAATCCATACACACACACACACACACACACACACACACACACAGGGCTTCCCTGATAGCTCAGCAGTAAGGAATCCACACACACACACACACACACACACACACGGCTTCCCTGATAGCTCAGCAGTAAGGAATACACACACACACACACACACACACACACACACACAGGGCTTCCCTGATAGCTCAGCAGTAAGGAATCCATACACACACACACACACACACACACCCCTGATAGCTCAGCAGTAAGGAATCCACACACACACACACACACACACACACACGGCTTCCCTGATAGCTCAGCAGTAAGGAATCACACACACACACACACACACACACACACACACAGGGCTTCCCTGATAGCTCAGCAGTAAGGAATCCACACACACACACACACACACACACACACGGCTTCCCTGATAGCTCAGCAGTAAGGAATACACACACACACACACACACACACACACACACACAGGGCTTCCCTGATAGCTCAGCAGTAAGGAATCCATACACACACACACACACACACACACGACACACAGCAGCACACACACACACACACACACACACACACACGGCTTCCCTGATAGCTCAGCAGTAAGGAATCCCACACACACACACACACACACACACACACGGCCTCCCTCTCCCCCACGAAAGAATCCACACACACACACACACACACACACAGGGCTTCCCTGATAGCTCAGCAGTAAGGAATCCATACACACACACACACACACACACACACACACACACAGGGCTTCCCTGATAGCTCAGCAGTAAGGAATCCACACACACACACACACACACACACACACGGCTTCCCTGATAGCTCAGCAGTAAGGAATCCACACACACACACACACACACACACACACAGGGCTTCCCTACTCAGCAGTAAGGAATCCATACACACACACACACACACACACACGGCGGCTCCCTGATAGCTCAGCAGTAAGGAATCCACACACACACACACACACACACACACACGGCTTCCCTGATAGCTCAGCAGTAAGGAATCCACACACACACACACACACACACACACACGGCTTCCCTGATAGCTCAGCAGTAAGGAATCCACACACACACACACACACACACACACACACACACACACACAGGGCTTCCCTGATAGCTCAGCAGTAAGGAATCCACACACACACACACACACACACACACAGGGCTTCCCTGATAGCTCAGCAGTAAGGAATCCACACACACACACACACACACACACACACGGCTTCCCTGATAGCTCAGCAGTAAGGAATCCCACACACACACACACACACACACACACACGGCTTCCCTGATAGCTCAGCAGTAAGGAATCCACACACACACACACACATACACACACAGGGCTTCCCTGATAGCTCAGCAGTAAGGAATCCACACACACACACACACACACACACACACACACACAGGGCTTCCCTGATAGCTCAGCAGTAAGGAATCCCACACACACACACACACACACACACACACGGCTTCCCTGATAGCTCAGCAGTAAGGAATCCACACACACACACACACACACACACACAGGGCTCCTCCAGAGTGGTCCATACACACACACACACACACACACACGGCTTCCCTGATAGCTCAGCAGTAAGGAATCCACACACACACACACACACACACACACACGGCTTCCCTGATAGCTCAGCAGTAAGGAATCCCACACACACACACACACACACACACACACGGCTTCCCTGATAGCTCAGCAGTAAGGAATCCACACACACACACACACACACACACACACACACACACACACAGGGCTTCCCTGATAGCTCAGCAGTAAGGAATCCACACACACACACACACACACACACACACGGCTTCCCTGATAGCTCAGCAGTAAGGAATACACACACACACACACACACACACACACACACACAGGGCTTCCCTGATAGCTCAGCAGTAAGGAATCCACACACACACACACACACACACACACACGGCTTCCCTGATAGCTCAGCAGTAAGGAATACACACACACACACACACACACACACACACACACAGGGCTTCCCTGATAGCTCAGCAGTAAGGAATCCCACACACACACACACACACACACACACACGGCTTCCCTGATAGCTCAGCAGTAAGGAATCCCACACACACACACACACACACACACACACAGGGCTTCCCTGATAGCTCAGCAGTAAGGAATCCACACACACACACACACACACACACACACACACACAGGGCTTCCCTGATAGCTCAGCAGTAAGGAATCCACACACACACACACACATACACACATACACACACACACACACACACACACAGGGCTTCCCTGATAGCTCAGCAGTAAGGAATCCACCTGCCAATGCAGGAGACACGGGTTGGATCCCTGGGTGGGGAAGATCCCCTGGAGAAGGGAATGGCAACCCACTCCAGTATTCTTGCCTGGGAAATCCCATGGACAGAGAGGAGCATGTTGGGCTACAGTTCATGGGGTCACCAAGAGTCAGACATGACTGAAGCAACTAAGCAGAACTGCGAAGGTAAATCTTCTGGCCTACTCAGGAAGGATTTCAGTAGGAGACACTGCAGGCAGAGACGGCTGTCAGAAAGTCAGTGCGGCTCTTCTGCAGAGAGGCTCTAAGTCTGAGCTGGGACGTGGTGAACCAACTAGGAGCGGATCATACGCGACCCTAAGAAATGGGAGAGGAGAGTGGACATAGTTTTGAGGTTTTGAGATGGGCCAGTGGCAAAGTAAGCAATTCAAACTGGAAAAGAGGAAGTAGAGCTCTGGGGAGACACTGACAAGTCAGGTGGACACTGTAAGACTCACAGAGCTTAAGGGGAGAACTGGAGAAGAGGGAGGTTTGAAAGCGAGCTTAGCTGCTTAGATGCAAGTGCTTACAGCAGAAACATACCTTTTGTGGTTTTTTTTTGCTTTCTTTATTGCCTCCCGAAATATCCCTCTGTTTTCCTCCATGTTAAGCTTTTTATTTTGTATTGAGGTAGAGCTGATTAACAGTCTTGTGATAATTTCAGACAGACAACAAAGGCACTCAGCCATACATGGACATGTATCTATTCTCTCCCAAACTCCCCTCCCATCCAGGCTGCCACGTGACACTGAGCAGAGTTCCCTGTGCTGGACAGCAGGTCCTTGCTGGTTCTCCATGTTAAATACAGCAGTGTGTCCAAGTCCATCCCAAACTCCCTAACTACCCCTTCCCCATCCTTCCCCCTGGTGACCATAAGGTTATTACAGAGGATTGAGCAGAGTTCCCTGAGCTGTCCAGCAGGTCCTTGTTGGTTCTCCATGTTAAATACAGCAGTGTGTCCATGTCCATCCCAAACTCCCTGACTATCCCTTCCCCCATCCTTTCCCCTGGGAACCATAAGGTTATTACAGAGGATTGAGCAGAGTTCCCTGTGCTGGACAGCAGGTCCTTGTTGGTTCTCCATGTTAAATACAGCAGTGTGTCCATGTCCATCCCAGACTCCCTAACTATAGTATGGCAACTCTTATAAGCAGAATCTAAAAAGCAATGGTACAAATGAACTGATGTACAAATTCAGAAACAGATTCACAAACTTAAAGAACAAACTTAAGGTTCCCACTTAAGGGGAAGGATGCAGGGAAGAGACACACCCTTTTAATTTACAGGAGACCAAGCTTTGATCTGGAAAATCCCATGGACGGAGGAGCCTGGTAGGCTCCAGTCCATGGGGTCGCTAAGAGTCGGACACGACTGAGCGGCTTCACTTTCCCTTTTCACTTTTATGCATTGGAGAAGGAGATGGCAACCCACTCCAGTGTTCTTGCCTGGAGAATCCCAGGGACAGGAGAGCCTGGTGAGCTTCCGTCTATGGGGTCGCAGAGTCGGACACGACTGAAGCGACTTAGCAGCAGCAGCAAGCTTTGATCTGGCCAAGCTCCCGACTCTTATTAAGAGTTGAGCTTGTCCAACTTGACAGTAAGATAAAAGGGAGTGACCTGAACACCACATATCACTGCCATCTTGTTTAAATATCGCGCATAAGGATTTTACTAGCTCATAACCAAATGTGCCCTCAGACGAAGTTAATGATGCTTCAAAAGCAGGGGGCAGGCACGAGGGAGTGTTTATATTTTAATCTGAGGCAGGACACTGGCAAGAGAGGGTAAGGATGACGTAGCCACATAAATCACCCCGCAGTGAGCCAGGACATATAAATATGTCATCCAGGGGGACAGTAACTCAGGCTGACTCGGTTGAAATGGCAGCTTGGCGAACCTCTGTATACGCTCGTACAACAAGGTTCTAAATTTTGTTTGCTTCTCCTACACTTAAAATGCTTGTCATGGAGTATCATTTGCACAGATGAAGTGATTTAATCCTTGTTTACCCAATACTTTCTCTTCCTTGCTAAGTCACTTCAGTCGTGTCCGACTCTGTGAGACCCCACAGACGGCAGCCCACCAGGCTCCCCCGTCCCTGGGATTCTCCAGGCAAGAACACTGGGGTGGGTTGCCATTTCCTTCTCCAATGCATGAAAGTGAAAAGTGAAGTGAAGTCGCTCAGAGGTGTCCGACCCTCAGCCACCCCTTGGACTGCAGTCTTCCAGGCTCCTCTGTCCATGGGATTTTCCAGGCAAGAGTACTTACACAATTATGAATGTTTCTCCTTAATGTTATGCTCTTGTTTAGAACTTTTATTACGCTTATCCTTTCAATGCTACATTGTAAAAAATTAACATATTTTGTCTCCACATGTAACTATAAATTCATCACCTAAAACCAAAGATAGTTCAACAATCATGAAAAGCACAGCACAAACTGGCAGTCTGTTCTATTCCCTGTGTGTGTACTGAGCTTCTCTCAAATAAATTCGTTTAAGAGATAATGTATACGGGTCCAGCACCGTGACTGGTCAATGTACAATCAATAAAGAGTTCTATTCTCCCCTGTTCAGGAGAGTGCAGATGCTGACTTGAAATTCAACATCAAAAAAACCAAGAGCATGGCATCCGGTCCTGTAACTTCATGGCAAATAGAAAGGGGGAAAGTGGAAACGGTTACAGACTTCTATTTTCTTGGGCACCAAAATCACTGCAGAGGGTGACTTCAGCCATGAAATTAAGAGACGCTTGCTCCTTGGGAGGAAAGCTATGACCAACCTAGACAGCATATTAAAAAGCAGAGACATCACTTTGCTGACAAAGGTCTGTATTAAAGCTATGGTTTTTCCAGGAGTCATGTACATATGTGAGAGTTGGACCACAAATAAGGTTAAGGCAAAAAGCCTAAAGAGTACAATTCAATGATGTCTCAAAAATTATACATATAAGGTTCAAATCTGCACTTCTCTTTCATACAAGCAAGGGGGTTACAGGTTTTGAGCCTTTCTGGGCAGAGTGACTTAGTTTATACCCAACACGCAACTGGCCCCTGGTGCCAAGTAGCTTGGGGACTGGTGACTTAAAGGGCCTAAGGCTGAAATGAAAAAAACTAGTCTAGGTGTCCAATAAGAGATTGCTGACTGATGAAACTCACTTCCAGACCACATTTTCACCTGCACACGGGTGGGAAGGAAGGCCAGGAGCCAAAAACACTTTGAGAAAGTGCAAGGACGTCATGTCATGAAGCCCCAGAGTAGCCCGATCAGATGAATAAACTGTGTGGAATGAGAGAACAAAACCTGTGCACTGGTAAAGCTGTTATTGCTTTAAACAATAATGTGAAGAGGGCAAGTGCCAAGCACATGAGATCTACATTTTCAATGGATCTCAGTTCATACCTTGAGGACCAGGGCCAGATATTTAAAGGGATCATTACATGATGGAGAACTGGATGGACCACACCACTGGTCATGGCGACTTGCGGGAGTAAGCCCGCCCTGAGTGTTAGTGTGCTCAAAATAATACTTTTTTTTTTTCCACGTATACTTTACATCTACTCGAATGTTGAAAATCAATAGGGAAAATTAAACAAACACTAGATGGCTATTCCTTTGATTGCTTTAAAGTTTAGCAGTTGGTGTCAGTGGCTCAGTTGTGTCCGATTCTTAGCCACCCCATGGTCTGCAGCACGCTAGGCCTCCCTGTCCATCACCATCTCCCGGAGCTTGCTCAGACTCATGTCCATCGAGTCGTTGATGCCATCCAACCATTTCATCCTCTGTCGTCCCCTTCTCCTCCCACCTTCAATCCTTCCCAGCATCAGGGTCTATTCCAGTGAGTCAGCTTTTTGCATAAAGTGGCCAAAGTATGGGAGCTTCAGCTTCAGCATCAGTCCTTCCAGTGAATATTCAGGACTGATTTCCTTTAGGATGGACTGGTTTGATTTCCTTGCTGTCCAAGGGACTCTCAAGCACTATAATGTGAAAGCATCAATTTTTTGGCGCTCAGCCTTCTTTATAGTCCAGCTCTCACACGTGTACATGACTACTGGCAAAACCCTAGCTTTGACTAGATGGACCTCTGTCAGTAAAGGGATATCTCTGCTTTTTGATATGCTGTCTAGGCTTGCCACCCTCACTCCAGTATTCTTGCCTGGAAAATCCCAAGGACAGAGGAGCCTGGTGGGCTGCAGTCCATGGGGTCACTAAGAGTTGGACACGACTGAGTGACTTCACTCTCACTTTTCACTTTCATGCACTGGAGAAGGAAATGGCAACCCACTCCAATGTTCTTGCCTGGAGAATCCCAGGGACAGGGGAGCCTGGAAGGCTGCCGTCTATGGGGTCGCACAGAGTCAGACATGACTGAAGCGACTTAGCAGCAGCAGCAGGCTTGTCACAGCTTTCCTTAACAATTATTCAATTATTCTTAAAAGGAAAAACAAGAGGTAATGTGGTATATAGAATATTCCCTGGAATCTGGGGGAAACAAAGTATCTCTAGTCCTTGTTTTTTCATGAACTGTCAACATGACCTTGGTCATGCATTATACTCTCCCTAAAGCATTATCTCTTGTTCTTAAAATAACAGATGTGTCTTCTCAACATCTTAAATCACTTTCACCTTAGAGCATGTATCATAATGAAACACTGCAGACACATTTCGTGGTTTTCACTATGGATTTTTTTTTGGTATCACCCAGCCTCACTTGATGGATGTCAGCAATCTGCCTGATCCCATCACCCCCTGGCCTCACAGACTCACACTCCTGGTTGACAAAGATTCACTGCTCCTATCTGACCACAGTCTGTCTCTCAGCCTTTCACCCAAATGGCCCCACACAGACAGCTAGCTGAACTATCCTATGGCCTTGATTTCTGCTGTTTTGTATGGCAACAGGTGACATGATCAGGTAACTTAGCATGATCCCAGAGTGTCTTCTTATCTTAAATCTTTACACACCCCATCTACCCTGCTCTGCCACTGCAGCCAAAGCTAAGAGGAAGAAGACTGGAATCGCATGACTTTCTAGTCCAGGGGTGAATACTAACAGTTTTCCAGTTCTCATCGATTCCTTATGGTGAATTCAAATATATTTCAATCACCTGTTGTTTTATTAAGTATAAAATTAAGCAACTGCACCCCCCTCATTCTGCTAGCCATTGTCTTCCCAGACCCCACTCAACAAGAAAAAAATATCCAGGCAAAGGATGCTGTGAATACAAAGCAAGTTCTTAGAATGTACCCAGCACACAAGAACAGAAGTACAGCCTTACTGAGTTACAGAGGATCTCCACCATATTTTTCATATAAGCAGGATTTTGTTTACAATTATTTTATTGTTTTGGATGAGTATTGTGTCAACTACAAATTGGCGCTTGCCAAGAGCATTTGCCAGGGCTTCCCTGGTGTCTAAGATGGTAAAGAATCTGCCTGCGGGAGACCTGGGTTTGATTCCTGGGTCGGGAGTGTCTCCTGGAGGAGGAAATGGCAAACCACTCCAGTACTCTTGGCTGGAGAATCCCATGGACTGAGGAGCCTGGTGGGCTATGGTCCACGGGGCTGCAGTCTGACACAGCTGAGCGACTTCACTTTCCTTCACTTTTTCTGCGGAGACTAAACCCTGTGGTCTGCAGCTGTTAAGCTTCAACGCCTCCTGAGGGAATCTCAGGGCGGAGTGAGGCACTCTGCGCTCCAGGCAATCAGGTGGGACAAGTCTCTGGATAGTTAGATATGTTCAGGAGGTGATTTCAGGATCTTCTCATATCTACAAAGTGAAAGTAAAGTCCTTCAGTCCTGTCCTACTCTTTGCGACCCCATGGACTGTAGCCTACCAGGCTCCTCTGTCCATGGGATTCTCCAGGCAATAGTACTGGAGTGAGTTGCCATTTCCTTCTCCAGGGGATCTTCCCGATCCAGGGATCAAACCCGGGTCTGCTGCATTGTAGACAGACGCTTAACTGTCTGAGCCACCAGGGAAGTCCTTCCTGGTGACATCAGCTCCTCTGACTGGCAGAAAACCTTCTGTAAAATGAGTGCTTAATTGCATGAACTCCCCCTTCACCAAAATCTTATATATGGACCTCCCCCCACTGCCTCTCTGGAGCTGGCTCTCAGAACTATTGAGGAGCTGTCTCCCAGGCTGCAGTCCTCATATTGGCCCAAATAAAACTTAACTTACAACTCTTACACTAAGCATCTTTTTTTTTAGTTAACCTTTGGTAGAGGGATACTGGCAGAAAATATTTGGCTTGTGCTTAAACAATTCACATGATAAACTTCTACATTAAAATGACCTCCTATTTCCTGCAACAGAACTGAAGTGGCCGATCCTTCTTCTTTTCTGTGTTCCTGGAATGCACATTTTGGATCCTTTGTGTGTGTGTGTATGTGTGTGTGTGTGTGTGTATCTACAACTGATAGCTTATGATAGTAAACAATGTCAGATTTGTAATCTCCAAAGAAGGTTTAGCTGTGGGACCAGGGACCAGGCTTGATCACTCAAGAGCTTTTGTATCAGATCAGATCAGTCGCTCAGTCGTGTCCGACTCTTTGCGACCCCATGAACCGCAGCACGCCAGGCCTCCCTGTCCATCACCAGCTCTCGGAGGTCACTCAGACTCACATCCATCAAGTCAGTGATGCCATCCAGCCATCTCATCCTCTGTCGTCCCCTTCTCCTCCTGCCCTCAATCCCTCCCAGCATCAGAGTCTTCTCCAATGAGTCAACTCTTCGCATGAGGTGGCCAAAATACTGGAGTTTCAGCCTTAGCATCATTCCTTCCAAAGAAATCCCAGAATTGATCTCCTTCAGAATGGACTGGTTGGATCTTCTTGCAGGGTTTTACTAAAGTAAGAAAAGGGACAGAGGAACGTTCTGACACAGATATGAGAAGGGGGACAGAATGCCCCGCTCACTTGTGTTAGCAAGGGAGTTACATACTTTTTTAATTAGTTATTACAATAAATCTAAAGAACGTCTCACATTTGCGAAAATTTACCAGACCCACTCCCATAATTTACATTTTAGGATAACAGGATTAGAACTTATCAATAGAAAGATCCTGCCAGACCCACTCCCAGAATGTACATTTTAAGATATCAGGATTAGTCAGAAGGTTTTCAGGAAGGAGAAACCTTCCTCAAGCAGGATACATTGTTGTTCTATAGTCCTTGGTACAGAGTTTAAACTGGGTTGTTTGTTCTTTACTCATCAGTTCAGGCTTAAAGAAAAAAAAAAATGTTTTATGTGACTAAGACTAAGGAATGCAGAGAAAAAGAAAAAAAAAAAAAAGAAAAAGATGTTTGTCCTTTCCTCCTCCTTGAGAATCCCAGACCCCTATCTCCTCAAGAACCTCAGACCCCTATCTCCTCCTCGGGGATCCTGGACTTCTTATCAATCTGCCTAGGAATTGACTCTCATAACTACACATATACATATATGGCTATAAATACCTGAGGTACATATGTGAACTACACATATGTGATTGCACTTTTACATATACAGACACATACAATACAGGTCAGAATATATATGCAGGTGACACCACCCTTATGGCAGAAAGTGAAGAAGAACTAAAGAGCCTCTTGGTAAAAGTGAAAGAGGAGAGTGAAAGGGTTGGCTTAAAGCTCAACATTCAGAAAACTAAGACCATGGCATCTGGTCCCATCACTTCATGGGAAATAGATGGGGAGACAGTGGCTGATTTTATTTTGGGGGGCTCCAAAATCACTGCAGATGGTGACTGCAGCCATAAAATTAAAAGACGCTTGCTCCTTGGAAGAAAAGCTATGACCAACCTACACAGCATATTAAAAAGCAGAGACATTATTCTGCCAGCAAAGGTCCATCTAGTCAAAGCTATGGTTTTTCCACTAGTCATGTATGGACATGAGAGTTGGACTATAAAGTTGAGCACCAAACAATTGATGATTTTGAACTGTGGTGTTGGGGAAGACTCTTGAGAGTCCCTTGGACTGCAAGGAGATCCAACCAGTCCATCCTAAAGGACATCAGTCCTGGGTGTTCATTGGTAGGACGGATGTTGAAGCTGAAACTCCAATACTTTGGCCACATGATGTGAAGAGCTGACTCATTTGAAAAGACCCTGATGCTAGGAAAGATTGAGGGCAGGAGGAGAAGGGGACAACAGAGGATGAGATGGTTGGATGGCATCACCGACTCAATGGACATGACTGGGTGAACTCCGGGAGTTGGTCATGGACAGGGAGGCCTGCCATGCTGCAGTCCACGGGGTCGCAAAGTCGGACACCACTGAGCGACTGAAGTGAACTGAAAGCTGGTCCACTCGTTGCACAAAAAGTCCCTATCTGACTAAGGTCCTTTAGTCTTGTTCCTTTGAGGCTTTACCCATTCTGCTCTACCCAGAGCAATCTTCCCTGAAAATTCCCTTCAGTCTTCACTGCATGTTGCTTCACTTCCATCTGGCTCCTTTCTCTGACCTCCTCCATCAATGTGGTCTGATGGACCTGATTCATCTTGTCCTTTTTAATTCTTCTGCTCCCTTGAAGCAGATCTATCCTCAGTGCCTACCCACTCTGCATTTGTAACATCCTTATAATTCATGGATTCACAATCAGATACACTGGACCACTTTCTACCTCTTTTTTATTTTTAAATATTTATTTGTTTGCTTGGCTGCACGGGGTCTTAGCTCTAGCACATGGGATATTTAATCTTCATAGCAGCAAAGTGATTATCCTCCATGCTGAGCGGAACCCGCGTCTCTCGCGTGTCCTGCATGGACAGGCAGATGCTTCACCAGTGCGCCACCTAGGAAGCCCAAAGCTAGAGCAGAGGACACCAGACCCTTAGCAGTATCCATGCACTTTTCTGTTCAGTCGGCTGAGCTCCTGTAACTGTTAAATTTGACCAGTGGCTTCTCTGCAAATCCTGTCTACTCGTGGCAACTGGACTATGCCCTTCCATCTGGGGTAGCTCCTCTGTCAGTCTCTGCCTCCAAGCTAGTTAAGGTAACCCTTAACTCCAAGGGTTACCACGGATTGAATGGTTCAAGTCTGGGCAGTTTTGAGTGGAAGGGGTTTACACAGAGGCTTTGCTCAGGAGCAAAGGGCAAAACCCAAGGGTGTCCTGGACAACCAGGGCTGTTTGGCCACCTTTACCCTATTCTGGAGAAGGCAATGGCACCCCACTCCAGTACTCTTGCCTGGAAAATCCCATGGACGGAGGAGCCTGGTAGGCTGTAGTCCATGGGGTCGCTAAGAGTCCGACACGACTGAGCGACTTCCCTTTCACTTTTCACTTTCATGCACTGGAGAAGGAAATGGCAACCCACTCCAGTGTTCTTGCCTGGAGAATCCCAGGGACAGGGAAGCCTGGTGGGCTGCCGTCTATGGGGTCGCACAGAGTCGGACACGACTGAAGTGACTTAGCATAGCATAGCATTACCCTATTCTGATCTACCCCAATCCTCTGTCTGTCACCGACAGAAAATGGTCAAATAAGGCTTTGTCTAATTAATGCAGTTGCAGCATGTGGAGAATACAGTCTTGCTCAAGAGGCCATCAGTGACTCAATGGACATGAGTTTGAGCAAACTTTAGGAGATGGTGATGGACAGGGAAGCCTGGCATGCTGCAGTCCATGGGGCTGCAGTCAGTCAGACATGATTGAGCAGCTAAACAAGAACCAAGAGGCCACAACGGTCAGCTAAGGCTGGTGTTGTTAAGAAAGGTGTCTCTTGGGGACTTCCCTGGCGATCCAGGGGTTAAGATTTTGACCTTCCATTGGAGGGGGCACGCATTCATTCCTTGGTTGGGGAACTAATACCTCACATACCACATGAAGCAGCCAAATAAATAAATAAATAAATTTTTTTTAAAGAAAGGTTTCTCTTGGAGGCAACGAACTTGCAAAGAACATGCAGAATAAGCAACGCTCTGTGCTCCTCAAATCCCTGCGAGGCACCCCTTCAGTGTGATGAATATTCTCACCCAAGGCAGGTACGTCTGAACCGTGGATGTTGTCTGCAGATCCTGACAAGCTGCACTGCTCACAAAACAGGCTCCATGGCTCACATGTGCGCTCCAAATTCACACGCTCACCTCACTTGTAACAAAGGAGTCCCACACGCTGGAGGCGAACAGATGAAACGTTTACTGAAGGGACGACATGAGTCTAGGCTTGGCTTCAAGATCATCCAAACTGCAGGGGAGGGAATAGTGAGACGAGAGGGGCTGGGAGTGCGTGTGTTGTAGCTGAGGGATGGGAAGTTATTATACTGTTTGATTTAAATAAATATCTCTTTATCTGGCTGAGTCTGGTCTTAGGGCAATGGCACCCCACTCCAGTACTTTTGCCTGGAAAATCCCATGGACGGAGGATCCTGGTAGGCTCCAGTCCATGGGATCGCTAAGAGTCGGACATGACTAAGCAACTTCACTTTCACTTTTCACTTTCATGCATTGGAGAAGGAAATGGCAACCCACTCCAGTGTTCTTGCCTGGAGAATCCCAGGGATGGGGGAGCCTGGTGGGCTGCCGTCCATAGGGTCACACAGAGTCGGACACGACTGAAGTGACTTAGCAGTAGCAGCAGTGGGATCTATCATTGCAGGGCACCAAGTCTCTACCATGTGTAGGCTCAGCAGCTATGGCACATGGGCTTAGCTGCTCCGTGCATGTGCCATCTTACTTCCCCTGCCGGGAATCAAGCCCACATCCTCCACGTTGGGAGGCGGATTATGAACCACTGGACCACCAGGGGTGTCCCCACAAATGGCTATTTCTGTGTGTGTGTGTAGCTTGAAGCTGTGTGCTGGCCTGGATGTGTAAGGGTGGCTAGACAACAGCGCTATGATACTATTTTCTTAACTTTTGTATTTATCTAAAATGTTTCCGGATAAAATCTAAAATAATAATAATTGCAAACATGCTTCACCCTAGCCCTTTATGACTCTTATACCCAAATTCAATCATGTCTTCCTGTACTGAGGCAGCCTGTGTGTGTGCTAGTTACACAGTCGTGGCCAACTGTCTGTGACCCCACGGACTACAGTCAACCAGGTTCCTCTGTCCATGGGATTCTCCAGGCAAGAATACTGGTGTGCGTTGCCATGCCCTTCTCCAGGGGATCTTCCCCACCCAGGGATGGAACCTGGGTCTCCTGCATTGCAGACAGACGCTTTACTGTCTGAGCCACCAGGGAAGCCTGTAAGTCTATAGGGAACAACTATAAGTGACCAAGGAAATGTTTATCTTGGATGCTATGCTCCAAAATCACTACAGATGGTGACTGCAGCCATGAAATTAAAAGACGCTTACTCCTTGGAAGGAAAGTTATAACCAACCTAGATAGCATATTGAAAAGCAGAGACATTACTTTGCCAACAAAGGTCCGTCTAGTCAAGGCTATGGTTTTTCCAGTGATCATGTATGGATGTGAGAGCTGGACTGTGAAGAAGGCTGAATGCCCAAGAATTGATGCTTTTGAACTGTGGTATTGGAGAAGACTCTTGAGAGTCCCTTGGACTGCAAGGAGATCCAACCGGTCCATTCTGAAGGAGATCAGCCCTGGGATTTCTTTGGAAGGAATGATGCTAAAGCTGAAACTCCAGTATTTTGGCCACCTCATGAGAAGAGTTGACTCATTGGAGAAGACTCTGATGCTGGGAGGGATTGGGGGCAGGAGGAGAAGGGGACGACAGAGGATCAGATGGCTGGATGGCATCACTGACTCGATGGATGTGAGTCTGAGTGACCTCTGAGAGCTGGTGATGGACAGGGAGGCCTGGCGTGCTGCAGTTCATGGGGTCGCAAAGAGTTGGACACGACTGAGCGACTGATCTGATCTGATGAACTGGCATTCATCATTCTACCTATAAAAAATAAGGATCAAGAAAACTGAAGAACTATCGTAGGCACAAGGCCATCATCACATTGATAATCTGCAGTATCTCAAAAGAGAGTTAATTGTAAACATTTATTCTTCTCCTTAAATTCTTCACTTTCCTAATTTTGTTAAAAGTCCTGCCCTTTCTTTCTTGAGAGTCAAGGCTTACTGCTCTGAATAACTTGGAACTTTTGATACAAGATATTTTTTTTATAAATTGTTTATTTTAATTGGAGGCTAATTACTTTACAATATTGTAGTGATTTTTGCCATACTTGACATGAATCAGCCATGGGTGTACAGGTGTTCCCCACCCCATCCCTCAGGGTCGTCCCAGTGCACCACCCCCGAGCACTCTGTCTCATCCATCGAACCTGGACTGGCGATCTCTTTCACATATGATAATATACATGTTTCAGTGCTATTCTCTCAGATCATCCCATCCTCGCCGCCTCCCACAGAGTCCAACAGTCTGTTCTTTACATCTGTGTCTCTTTTGCTGTCTCGCATATAGGGTCATCGTTACCATCTTTCTAAATTCCATATATATGCGTTAGTATACTGTATTGGTGCTTTTCTCTCTTACTTACTTCACTCTGTATAATGGGCTCCAGTTTCATCCATCTCATTAGAACTGATTCAAATGTATTCTTTTTAATGGCTGAGTAATACTCCATGGTGTATATGTACCACAGCTTTCTCATCCATTCGTCTGCTGATGAACATCTAGGTTGCTTCCATGTCCTGGCTATTGTAAACAGTGCTGCGATGAACACTGGGGTACATGTGTCTCTTTCAATTCTGGTTTCTGGCTATTAATACAAGATATTTTGTATTGAAAGAACACTGCAGACTTCTCCGTGAAAGTCCCAAGTAGAGGTTAATTGTGAACAGTGATGGCCAGTTATATTCCCAGACGCTCCATTATTTTCTGACTGCACCCGCACTGTGGTGCATTGCAGCACGTAAAGGACAGTAAACAGACGTGGACACCCTGCCGCACCATCTGCTATCAGCATTCTGTCCTCCTCACGGGCAGTTGCCACGACTTCTAATAATAACAGTAATAACCACCAACATAAGAACTTTACACTTCCCTGGTGGCTCGGTGGTAAACAATCTACCTGCTGATGCAGCAGACACGGGTTCCATCCCTGATCCAGGAGGAGCCCACAGGCCACAGAGCAACTAAGCCCGGAGCCACCACTAGTGAAACCCGCACACCCTAGAGCCCGTGCTCTGCAACAAGAGAAGCCACCGTAATGAGAAGCCCGGAGCACGGCAACTACAGAGGAGCCCCTCACGAGCTGCAGCTAGAGACGAGCCCAGGCAGCAAGGAAGATGCACCACAGCCAAAAATAAACAAATACAATTATTAACACAAAATTGCCACTACTCACAATAACACTAGGAGATAGTCTCGTTTCTTGACTACTTAACCCTCTGAAAGTAATTTATGTAAATTACCTGACTTTAGGATCCACCCATTACGATCAGAGGAATTATTTTGCCTATTTCACGGAAAAGGAAAATAATACTTCCAGAGTTTATACAGGTTGCCCCAAGGTACCCGTCCAGATGGCGTATTAAAAAGCAGAAACATCTCTTTGCCAACCAAGGTCTGTATAGTCACAGCTATGGTTTTTCAAGTAGTCATGTATGGACGTGACAGTCAGCCCATAAAAAAGAATAAGCACCAAAGAACTAATGTTTTCAGACCGTGGTTCTGGAGAAGACTCTGGAGAGCCCCTTGAACCGCAAGGAGATACAGCAGTCAATCTGAAACGAAATCAGCCCTGAACATTCATTGGAAGGACTGATGGTGAAGCTGAAGCTCCAATCCTTTGGCCGCCTGATGCAAAGAGTTGACTCATTGGAAAAGACCCTGATGCTGGGAGGGATTGGGAGCAGGAGAAGAAGGGGACAACAGAGGACGAGATGGTTGGATGGCATCACCGACTCGATGGACATGAGTTTGAGCAAGCTCCTCAAGATAGTGGAGGAGAGAGGAGCCTGGTGTGCCGCAGTCCATGGGGTCACAGAGAGTCGAACATGACTTTTAGGGACTGAATGATAACAAACAACCCATTCAGCAGGAGACACAGATGATGAGAAGCTGATGAACCTATAGCTGGAGAGCTGAGCTATCACATCCTTCCCATCGTGTGCCCACTATGTCTATGTCAGGAACACAACAGGTACACAACCATCTTTAATCCAGTAGCTGACATGCACTCCAAGATGATAAGGTTTCAAGATAACAAAATTCTAATTGGTAAGGTGCTTTCCTACTCCTACCTGCCTGAGAGCTTAAGAACAGGGATTGAGGGCTTCGCTTCTGGTCCAGTGGGTAAGACTCTGCCTTGCAGAGCAACCGGACACCCATATGTGGTGCTCTCTACCTGGTTCAGGAAGATCCCAAGTGCCTTGGGGCAGCTGAGCCCATGTGCCACAACTACTGGGCCCAGAGGCTGCGGCTACTGCAATACGTGCGCCCCAGGGCCTGTGCTCCCCAACGAGAGAGAGGCCCCCGCAAGGAGAAGCCCACACGAGGTAAGCAGAGAGTAGGCTCTTTTGCCACAACTAGAGAAAGCCCACACACAGCAGTGCAGACCCACCACAAGACAAAAAAACAAACAAGAGTGATTGAGAATCAGCGGAAGACCAAAGGTTCAACACGGTATGCACCCATGAGGGTATTCATGAATTCATCAGTTCAGTTCAGTCGCTCAGTTGTGTCCGACGTTTTGCGACCCCATGAATCACAGCACGCCAAGCCTCCCTGTCCATCACCAACTCCCAGAGGTCACTCAGACTCACATCCATTGAGTCAGTGATGCCATCCAGCCGTCTAATCCTCTGTCGTCCCCTTCTCCTCCTGCCCCCAATCCCTCCCAGCATCAGAATCTTTTCTGATGAGTCAACTCTTCGCATGAGGTGGCCAAAGTACTGCAGTTTCAGCTTTAGCATCATTCCTTCCAAAGAAATCCCAGGGCTGATCTCCTTCAGAATGGACTGGTTGGATCTCCTTGCAGTCCAAGGGACTCTCAAGAGTCTTCTCCAACACCACAGTTCAAAAGCATCAATTCTTCGGTGCTCAGCCTTCTTCATAGTCCAGCTCTCACATCCATACATGACCACAGGAAAAACCATAGCCTTGACTAGGTGAACTTTTGTTGGCAAACTAATGTCTCTGCTTTTGAATATGCTATCTAGGTTGGTCATAACGTTCCTTCTAAGGAGTAAGCGTCTTTTAATTTCATGGCTGCAGCCACCATCTGCAGTGATTTTGGAGCCCAGAAAAATAAAGTCTGACACTGTTTCCACTGTTTCCCCATCTATTTCCCATGAAGTGATAGGCATAGAGTATGAGAATTTTGCAGATTTCTGACAGCGAAATGTATTTATCTGATAGTCAATTCCTAGGCAGGTTGATAAGAAGTGCGGGGGTCCCCGAGGAGAGAGGGGTCTGGGGGTCTCAAGGAGGAGACATGGGTCTGGAATTCTCAAAGAGAAGGAAAGGACAAACTTTTAATTTTTTTCCCCTCTACATTCCTTAGTCTTAATCACATAAAACTTTTTGTGTGTGTGTGTTTTTGTTTTTTTCTTTAAGCTGGGAACTGACAATCACACAACAAACAACTCAGTTTAAACTCTGTACTAGGGATTATATTGGAGAAGGAAATGGCAACCCACTCCAGCGTTCTTGCCTGGAGAATCCCAGGGACGGGGGAGCCTGGTGGGCTGCCGTCTATGGGGTCGCACAGAGTCGGATACAACTGAAGTGACTTAGCAGCAGGGATTATATAACAATGTATCCTGCTTGAGGACAGTTTCTCCTTCCTGAGAAACTTCTGACTAATCCTGACATCTTAGAATGTGTATTATGGGAATGGGTCTGGTAAAATTTTTACAACCTTGAGACATACTTTTGACTTATTGTAATGCCTAATTAAAAAGTATATAATTCCCTTGTCAAAGACTAGGAAGTGGGGCACTTCCCACCTCCTTCTGATGTCTATGTCTGATGTCTAGCTTTCTCTAACCCTTTCACTGTAGTAAAAACTGCCACACAAGAGCCCTGAGTGGTCAAGCCTGGTCTCTGGTCCCGAAGCTAAATCTTCTTCTTCAGAGATCAAGAATCCGACACCATTCATCCTAAGCTATCACATCTTGTATCTTGATGTTGGTGCTTAACAGGAAAAAAAAAATCATTTTACAAGCATTGGGGTCATTTTGTAAATTGAGTGTGTGGTTAATGGAGAGTGAATTCCCTAAATTAGTGCTTCCCTGACTTGTCTGATGATAAGAAGCACTTTGGGGCACCTGTAAAAAGTACTAATCCTTGGATATCAAGCCTGGGAACAGCAAAGCTAAGTGTTTTTGAGAATCACTTTCCCACTTTGCTTAGTCCATCAGTTGATTAATCCCTGTTGATTCAGGACAAGCAGAGAAAGGCACACACAAAAACAAAGAAAAATAACAACAAAAAAAAATTGTCATATTAGTCTATGGTCCCTCAGTTGCTTTCACCAAAAATATTAAAAAAGAGAAAGAGAAACAGAAATCTGTCCATCGATATATTGCATCTGCAATTTAGCAAATTTCCAAAGACCAAAGATATTAATTTGGTAACTTGACTGATTAATAGGAGGGAAAAAATACCCCAGGCAGATAGATGATTTTGTAAAAATTTCCATCCAGATCTTGACATCAACTATGTAAGTGGAAAGATTACTCTGTGAAACCTTCCTAAGTTTGAAGATGATGAGAAGTTTCCAAGCAGAAACCAACACAACACTGTAAAGCAATTACCCTTCAATTAAAAATTTAAAAAGATTTTTTTCACTGCCTAAGAATTACCTTTAAGAAAATTTGTTTTTGTCAGAAAAGCAAAATCACCTTCTTCCTTCTATGAAGACAATGCCATTTAATTAGAGAAAAACTGTCAGGGCAGAAGATGCTGAATGTGTTTCAGACTAACATTATCAACATTTAAACTATTCTGGATACTAGGCTATGCTCAAAAGCAGTCAAGACCACAAGCTTTTCTTGTAGTCTCCACGTCTGACCCCTTGCACCAGCCATGTATATAGTTTATAGATTTCACGGTTTGAAGGTTCAGAGACACCTTCATAAAGCGTCTCTACCTCATAGAGATAGATCCAAAATATTACAATAAAAAAATCACAAAATATATGATGCCCCCCTCTACCAAGAGTGATAGTCATCAGCATAAAAGAGTAGGCTATCACCCCCCAAAGACATCAGGCATTAAAACCATCAATGCAAGATGGAAAATATATATGCATTAAATATCTTAAAAAAAAAACCCAAAACAGAATTAACAACATAAGAAACAAAAAATCATAAAAATGGCCAGGAAGATTTTTGAGAGATTAGCAAACAAAATTTTTAAGTGAAAAAAGAGACAGTTCGAACTTAAAAAAAAAAAAAAAAAGTAAAACTCAATGGAAGAATTACAGACTAAGACAGCTGAAGAGAAGGCTAATAGATTATAATACAGATGTATCCAAACAATGCAGAGTGAACCACAGAAAAATAAAGTCGAAAAATTAAGCGGAAGTTTTAGATTCAACTGACTAAATATATAAAAAGATCCAAAATATATTTACATGGATTTTTTTTTAACGCAAAAGAGGCAATATTAAAAGAAAATAGTGGAGAACTCTGCAGCTTTGGTGAAAGACAAAAATCTTTAGAACCAAAGACCAACCAGTTTCAAGCTGCAAGATTAAAAAGAAAGTTGAATCATATCCTAGCCAAAGTGGTAATATCAAACACAAGGAGACAGAAATTTTGATGGTAAAATGCATGTAATAGAGAAGAAAAAAAAAAAAAAAGTTCATGATTCCCGTGCTAGGAAGTCAAAGCAGCTGAAGACATAAAATCAACTCAAGAAAATTATTCAAAGAAAGCGAAAAGATGATGATAATAAAGATAGCACCAACTGACAAAGACGTGAAACAGAGTTAGAACAGAGCTGAGTGTTCAGTTTTTTAACAGAAAGGTAAAATTAAAAATCAACTGGAAAACTGTCCCAGAAAAAAAAAAAAAAGAAGCACACATAATTGTTGATGGAAATGAACTGGGAAGATAACGACATTATACTCAATATTTCAAAATTTAAATCATACACATTCCTTTAAAAACATTAACGCAAACTAAAAAAGAAACTGAAATCCTATGTTATCAGATACACATTGAATAAAAACGGTATGTTTCTGTATAAAGTGTGCACGTATTATATTTCACACGGAAAAAAAAGAAAAATATTACAGCAAGGTAGAAGGATACAAGATTAATACACAGAAATCAACTAACTTCTTTAATAATGAAATATAAGAAAGGGAATGCAGAAAAAAATGACACAGTTTAGAATTGCACCCAAAAATAAAATATGCAGAAAAGAAATGTCACATTGTGACCAGAGCTTGCTAGGTTCCTTCTTTCCTTGGTTTGTGATGCAATCAAAAAACTCTTCCAAGCACCCAACAGGGGAGCCAATAGCCATATATAGGCGCTTTCTGTTCTTGCTGTTCAGTCCGTCATTCGTGTCTGAGTCTTTGTGATGCCATGGACTGCAGCACACCAGGCTTCCCTGTCCTTTACCATCCCCTGGAGCTTGCTCAAACTCACGCCCACTGAGTCGGTGATGCCATCCAACCATCTCATCCTCTGCCGTCCCCTTCTCCTCCTGCCTTCAATCTTTCTCAGTCGTGTCCAATTCTTTGCGACCCCACGGACTGTAGCCCACCAGGGCTCCTCTGTCCCTGCGATTCTGTAGGCAAGAATACTGCTGTGGGTTACCACTTCCTTCTCCAGGGAATCTTCCTGACCCAGGGCTCACACCTGGGTCTCCAGTATTGCGGGCAGATTGTTTACCAGAATCTGAGCCACAGCAAGTCCCATACAGGCACTCATATTAATTAAAATTGGGCTTCCCTGGTGGGCCAGTGGTTAAGATTCACCTTCCAATGCAGGGGATGTGGGTTCCATTCCTGCTCCGGGAAGATCCCAAGTGCCTGGGGGCAACAAAGCCAGTGCTCAGCAATGACTGAAGACCCTGAGTTACAACAAGAGAAGCCACCATAATGAGCAGCCCACACACAACAACTGAAGACTAGCCCCTCACTCACAGCAAAACTAGAGAAAGACCAAGCATGCAGCAAAGAAGACCCAGCACAGCCAAAAATTAAACAATTAAAAAAAAAAGATTCTTAATTACTTACAATTAAATAAAATTTAAAGCTCACTTCTTGAGTCATGGCAGGCACAGTTCAAATAGTCTCCTTTCCATGCGCAGCTGGTAAAAGGTATTTTGGGAAAGAGATGCTGGACTAGAATCCATCACGGGGAAATTCACAGGTGAGACAGTCAAATGGAGACCCTGAGTACCGCAAGGGTCTTTTAGGAGGTCAGCATACTTTTCTGTAAAGAGTTAGAGAGTCAATATTGTAGGCTCTGTAGGCCAAAGAATCTTTTTTTCACAGCTCAACAGTGCTGTCTAACAAACGTCTTTCTTTAAGTCTTTTGTCTTACAAAAGTCGCAGTAGACCAGTCGCCCAGGAGTGTCCACGACTGTCTTCCAATAAAACTTTATTGACAGTACAGGCAGGGGGCCAGACTCATCCCGGAGGCTGTAGTGTGCCAACGCCCACAATAGTAGGATGGGCATTCAATGAGCACAGTGCCTTCTCATTTCCTCGGACTGCTCTTCTGCTAATAGGAGAAAATGACTGCATCACAGTAAATTAATATTTTCTCCCCCACCCCCCATAGTACTTCCCTGGGGGCTCAGATGGTAAAGCGTCTGCCTACAACGCGGAAGACCTGGGTTCGATCCCTGGGTCGGGAAGATCCCCTGGAGAAGGAAATGGCAATAGTACTCCAGTACTCTTGCCTGGAAAAATCCCATGGATGGAGGAGCCTGGTAGGCTACAGTCCATGGGGTCACAAAGTGGAAAGTGTCCAGTGTGATAACTTGATACGTTATATATTATAGACTTCCCTGGTGGCTCAGACGATAAAGCGTCTACCTACAATGCGGGAGACACGGGTTTGATCCCTGGGTCGGTAAGATCCCCTGGAGAAGGAAATGGCAACCCACTCCAGTACTCTTGCCTAGAAAACTCCCATGGACGGAGGAGCCTGGTAGGCTACAGTCCATGGGGTCATAAAGAGTCAGACACGACTAAGCAACTTCATTTTACTTTCCCCATAGTACTTGCCAAAACACAACACATTGAACAAAAAAGAAAAAAAAAAATCAGACCAGGACATTTTTTTTTCCTCTCTCTCTCCCACAAAAGCTGTCCTGCCCTCTAAATGTGAGGAAGGCAAGCTCTGATGTTTATCGTCTCTTTCCCCGGTGCCACACTTCACAGCCTCCACTAAAGAAAGCACAACGACCGCATGCACCGGGCTGGCTTGAATTAGAAGCCACCTGGGGCAGGTCATGTCCCTTAAGCACAAACGTTTTCAGACGGAACAGGGGCTCCTGAGAGGCAAGCGGCGGTGATGCGAGGCTGCCACTGGGGAGCCCGGTTGGAAATGCGTCAGCAGCCTGTTAGGCAGAAACCCTTGACGTCTGCCTTCCGTGCCTCGGAACGAGCCTCCTGCGGTCTCTGGTCCTGCGTTCTCCAAGAAATAAAAGCCCTCTTCCCACTCGACCGGCACAAAGACACTGTCTGGAAAGGCTTTAACTCAGAGCTCAGGGCATACAGATTTCGCAAGCTTCCCCCGATCTCCCCAGGCCAGCCTAGAAGAGAGTAATTTAGCAGAACCCTTGGGGCCGCCCCCCACCACCCACTTGATAGAAACACGTGAGGCTCTGTACCCTTTACCAACAGCAGGGCTTGCAGGTACGAGAGCGGAAAACTGCTCAGCACTCAGCAAACATGAACACAACACCAGCGACACAAAGTTCATGTTATTGAGAAAAAAAATCCTGAACCATGAGGATTTCATTCACGTGTAGGGCCGGGTGTCAGGCATGGGTTTCCCTATAAAAACAGCATGAAACTGTGTTGCTGTGTTGTTGTTTTTTTTTTTTATTTTATTTATTTTTGGCTGCCCTGTGTCTGTTGTGGCACGCAGATGTTTCTCGAGTTGCCGAGGGCCGGTGCTATTCCTCGTTGTGGTGTGTGGGCTTATTCCTGAGGGGCTTCCCTTGCTGTGGGTAAGGGTCTGCAAGCGTCAGGATTTGTAGCTCGGGGGCTCAGGAACTGCGACTCTCAGGCTCTAGACCACAGGCTTAGTTGCTCCGCAGCGTGTGGGGTCTTCCCAAATCAGGGATCGAACTGGTGTCTCCTGCATTGGCAGGTGGATTTATTTTTTTTTAATCACTGAGCCAACAGGAAACCTGTGACACCGTCTTCACCTTATCTGTTACACCCCTTGCCAGGTACATCAGTTTTCCCAACTGTCCGTTAATGAAGAAAAAAATCTATGCACGCAGAAAAATGCCAAGGGCAACAATGACAACATCTGGACTGCTTTCTGGATGCCGAAATTTAGGAAATGTGTACTAAAATTCTTCAAAAATTCAGGGTAGTATTTAGTAACCTCTGCTACAAGCTTTGTGCAGTCATAACTGCTGAAGTCATAAATAACCTTCCAGCTGACATTACCATCCGACTGCGCCTCTGTTACCGGGTGTCTCTTAACACATACTGAATCCTCAGAAATGCCTTAAATACAAATATATATACACTATGCATATCTATGTGAAAGCTGCTCAGTTGTATCCAACTCTTTGCGACCCCATGGACTATACAGTCCCTGGAATTCTCCAGGCCAGAATACTGGAGTGGGTAGCCTTTCCCTTCTCCAGGGGACCTTCCCAACCCAGGGATAGAACCCAGGTTTCCTGCACTGCAGGCAGATTCTTTACCAGCTGAGCCACCAGGGAGGCCCCTAAATACTGTCTATACACACACACACACACACACACAAATGATAAATACACATGTAAATACTATAGACATGATATAGACACACACATGCATAAATGATCAGATCAGATCAGATCAGTCGCTCAGTCGTGTCTGACTCTTTGCGACCCCGTGAACCGCAGCACGCCAGGCCTCCCTATCCATCACCAGCTCTCGGAGGTCACTCAGACTCACATTCATCGAGTCAGTGATGCCATCCAGCCATCTCATCCTCTGTCGTCCCCTTCTCCTCCTGCCCTCAATCCCTCCCAGCATCAGAGTCTTCTCCAATGAGCCAACTCTTCGCATGAAGTGGCCAAAATACTGGAGTTTCAGCTTTAGCATCATTCTTTCCAAAGAAATCCCAGGGCTGATCTCCTTCAGAATGGACCGGTTGGATCTCCTTGCAGTCCAAGGGACTCTCAAGAGTCTTCTCCAACACCACAGTTCAAAGGCGTCAATTCTTCGGCGCTCAGCCTTCTTCACAGTCCAGCTCTCACATCCATACATGACCACAGGAAAGACCATAGCCTTGACTAGGCGAACCTTTGTTGGCAAAGTGATGTCTCTGCTTTTGAATATGCTGTCTAGGTTGGTCATAACTTTCCTTCCAAGGAGCAAGCGTCTTTTAATTTCATGGCTGCAGTCACCATCTGCAGTGATTTTGGAGCCCAGAAAAATAAAGTCTGACACTGTTTCCACTGTTTCCCCATCTATTTCCCATGTAGTGATGGGACCGGATGCCATGATCTTCGTTTTCTGAATGTTGAGCTTTAAGCCAACCTTTTCACTCTCCACTTTCACTTTCATCAAGAGGCTTTTTGGTTCCTCTTCACTTTCTGCCATAAGGGTGGTATCATCTGCATATCTGAGGTTATTGATATTTCTCCCGGCAATCTTGATTCCAGCTTGTGTTTCTTCCAGTCCAGCATTTCTCATGATGTACTCTGCATATAAGTTAAATAAACATGGTGACAATATACAGCCTTGACGTACTCCTTTTCCTATTTGGAACCAGACACATTATATCCATATTTTTATTATAGATAATAAATTAGCATTTATTGAACACGGCACTCAGTCATATCTGACTCTCTGTGACTCCACGGACTGTAGTCCACCAGGCTACATAGGATTCTCCAGGCAAGGATACTGGAGTGGGTTGCCATTTCCTCCTGCAGGGGATCTTCCTGATCCAGGAGTCAAACACACGTCTCCTGCATCGGCAGGCAGATTCTTTACTACTGAGCCACCACGGAAGCCCTTAGTGAACACTGCAGAGTCTCAAAGTCTCTGTATGTAATCTATTTTTCAGTTGTCCAGATAAAGAAATTGAAGCTCACAGAAGTTAAAATGGAATTGGATCATGCAGCTAGGAAGGAAATGGCTTGAACACCTAACCCTTGACTTGCTTGGAACTTATGTACAATTATCAATACTTAGAGGGTATATTATATTTAGATGAGATAGCTTAGGGCTATGAATTGCTTCTACATAAAAACTGCTACCATGATGAGACTTCCCTGCTGGTCCACTAGCTAAGACTCCAAGCTCCCAATGCAGGGGGCCTGGGTTTGATCCTTGGTCAGGCAGCTAGATATCCACATGCTGCAACGAAGATCTGGCCCAGACAAATAAATATATTTTTTAAAGCTGCCACCGTAAGACATGGGACTTCACAGGCGGCTCAGTGGTAAAGAATCTGCCTGCAAACGCCCAAGATGCACGACACGCTGGTTTGATCCCTGGGTTGGGAAAATCCTCTGGAGGAAGGCATGGCAACCTACTCCAATATTCTTGCCTGGAGAATCCCATGGACAGAGGAGCCTGGCAGGGTACAGTCAATGGAATCGGAGAGTCAGACACGACCAAAGTGAGTATGCATGCACACACCATAATACATATATATGTGTGTATAAATATACACATTTATATGTATGCATACGAATGTGTGAATATATACAGACACATACTCATTTTTTTGTCAAAGACTTCCTTCGTTTCACATAAAGTCAAAGTCAGATGCTCTCACAATTCGAGATGAATCAGGAATGGGAAAGATCTCTACGAGATCCAGCATGGAAAGAGCTGTCTTTCAAAAGTTTCATCGATTGATTTAGAGTTCGTATAGGTCGATCTTGTCTTTACATCTTCAGGAGAGGCTCAGGAGAAGTCCTATGTGCAAACGTGTTGGAGAAAAGGAATGGTTGGGAATCCTGGGTCAGCCGGGACTCGCCCCTCTCTGCGCCTGATGAGTTTATTTTATATTGATTCTGTTTTGGCTGTGCCAGGTCTTCACTGCTGCGGCAGAGACTGGGGCGTGGAGGGGGGTGGGGTGCTCTTTGCTGCAATGCTTGGTCTTCTCCTTGCGGTGGCCTCTCTCGTTTCGGAGCACAGGCTCTAGGGTGCACGGGCTTCCGTAGTGGAAGGTCCCCAGGCTCCAGAGCATAGGCCCAGCGGTTGTGGCTGAGTTGCCTTGAGGCAAGTGGGGATCTTTCTGGTCCAGGGATGGAGCCTGTGTCTCCTGCCCTAGCAGGGGGATTCTTTACTGCCACCAGGGACGTCCTCCTGATGAATTTAAACGAGGTGGTTCTCAGGATGGGAGGAGCCATAAGGTACTGCCCACACCCCATCCTCGCCTGCCTCTGTTGCTTCAATGTGTCTCTGCGCCTCTAGGCCTGGCCCCTACCCACATTCAGTGCAGGTGACTTCTTCTGCTGTTTCCTCTCTCAATCCATCACTTTTTAAAAATGTCAAGATAAGAATGTTCCTGGCCACTTTCCCAGTCTTTTCAATGAATCAGCAGTGCATCTGTATCTGCAGATGGCAGACAAGCACAGTCAGATGGATACAGTACACTCTCTTCTGAATTTGTCTACATGTATCACTCTGATCTGCTAGCTGTAGCTGCTACATTAGAAGGTGACATAATTAGTCCCTTCAATCAGCCTTACAACTGGGGAGATGTGTGTGCTGCAAGCATTTACAATCAGCTCTAATGTCAGTTTCAAATGTAAGAGAAGCCACTGGTTGGCCAACGAGAAACTCTCCTAAGATGTTCTGAGCTTTATCTTGCTGTTGTTCAGTTGCTAAGTCGTGTCCGACTCTTGTCAACCCCCTGGACTGCACCACACCAGGCTCTCCTGTCCTTCACTATTCCTGGAGTTTGCTCAAATTCACGTCCACCGAGTCGGTGATGCCATCCAACCATCTCATCCTCTGTTGTCCCCTTCTCCTCCTGCCCTCAATCTTTACCAGTATCAGGGTCTTTTCAAATGAGTCAGCTCTTTTCATCAAGTGTCCAAAGTATTGGAGCTTCAGCTTCAGCATCCAATGAATATTCATGGTTGATCTCATTTAGAATTGACTGCTTTGATCTCCTTGCGGTCCAAGGGATTCTCAGGAGTCTCTTCCAGCACCACAATTTAAAACATCAATCAATAAATCAAAAGCTTTATTACTGCTATTATTTTTCTCCAGGTCCCACAGAAACTTAAATTCTTCATGAAGCTGCAGAGGTCAATCTTCAGAGTCAAATGTCAGGGTCACATTAAGCTAGAATTTCCAACAAGCAAACTGCCCAGCATTACTGAGGACCTGAGAAGCTGAGACAGAAACTAACCACATGGCACTTACATTGTTTACGAAATGAATCTATTTTCCCTCTCTGTGGTAACCATGTTCAAAATGCACGTGTATTTTGCGACAAGATCTTTCCCTTCCTTCTTTAGGATGTTTTGGTATTAAAAGCCCTAACATCCATCAAGGATGCAAAACAGGGGCTTCCCTGGTGGTCAAGTGGTTAAGAATCCGCCTGCCAGCGTAGGAGACGCAGGTTCGATCCCCGCTCAGGGAAGATTCCACATGTCCTGGAGCAACTAAGCCTGCGTGCCTTAGAGCCTGTGCTCTGCAACAAGAGAAGCCACCCCAGTGAGAAGCCTCTGCACCTCAACTAGACAGCAGTCACCACTCGCCACAAGAAAGTCACCATGCAGCAACGAAGATCCACACAGCCAAATAAAAAAAAAAAAATATATATATATATATATATATATAAAAAAAAATAACAAACAGTGACTCAAGTTTGGTCTTGCTGCTGCTGCTGCTAAATCTCATCTAATCGTCCCAGACCCCAACTCTCACCTCTGCTCTGCTCTTACGGTCTTGGTGCCTGCTTGAGTATTTATCACCTTGAGCATATTGATCATCTTTGTCAAATCAGTCATGATCAGCTGGCCACAAACGTGTTTCCGTGTCCTCCTCCACTCTGTGTTTCTTCCTCCCAACTATCTTGCTGGTCACACCACAGTTCTGCCGGTCACTAGGACACTTAGAACGTACGGTCATCCTCGATGGTTCTATCTCGTTTTACTTCTGTTGGCACAAGTTTGCTGCATACCTGTTAATATAAAGTGTCAGGCAAGATTTCTTTTTTGAATATGCTCTTGATTTATTCCTTCCTCTGTTTATCTCAACTACCAATTCTTTTCTCCTCAGTCAACATGGAAGACTCCTCATTTCAGAGCAGGAAAATCCCCACAGTCTAAATTCCCAAGTCATTCGTCTGCAAAGCAGTCCTGAACTACCTATGTTCTTGTTCTTGGGGGGAAAAATAATATTTTTATTTAACTATTGAATTCAAATATTATTAAATATTAAATAAGATTTAATAGTTCCTACTTCATGACATCTCTTTGACCTCATTTGCTGTTACAGCTGGCATAGTCTGGCACCGCAGAACAAATGTGTATATCACTGTCAACATCATATATTTCATATACTGCATTCCCAACTGCGTTGTAACAGGTGAAGTGAAGTGAAAGTCACTCAGTTGTGTCTGACTCTTTGTGACCCCATGGACCACAGGAATTCTCCAGGCCAGAATACTGGAGTAGGTAGCCTTTCCCTTCTCCATGGGACCTTCCCAACTCAGAGATTGAACCCAGGTGTCCAGAATTGCAGGCAGATTCTTTACCACCTAAGCCACAAGGGAAGCCCAATGTTGTAAGAACTTTGCAAGTAAAAAGAAGCTAAAAATGTATACTCTTCCTAAACCCAAATGGCTAGCTAGTTCCTCTTAGCCCAATTTCACCATTAACTGTCCAACTTGCTTTTCCAATTACATGAGTTCCCCAACAGCTGAGAGTTCAGAGGCTATGAACGACTCGTACAAATAGCAGGAGTCATTAAATTAAGCATCTCCCTTTGCCTGACTTTAGAAACTGCAAACTTTTGCCAGGTCATGTGGAAAAACGTCCAAGTTAACCTCACGGGTCATTAACGGACAGTGAGGAATAAAATACTCTCGGTACTTTGGGCCATCGAGTGAAGCTTCTCCGTTTCAGCCCATTTTGCTGAAAGCACGTGGTTCCATGAGGTTCCTCTCTGACTCGGACTTTGGACAAGAAACTGTTCCGACCGGGTATCATGTCAGAGCAGGTGTCATATCATGTGCAAATTATAGCAGCTAGTTGTTTGTAGGTGACTCTGCTGTTCTGTGGGCTTCCCAGGTGGCACAGTCATAAAGAATCCACCTGTCAACGCAGGAGACGCAGGTTTGATTCCTGGGTCGGGAAGTTCCTTGGAGAAGGAAATGCCAACCCACTCCAGGAATTTTACCTGGGAAATCCCAGGGACAGTGGAGCCTGGCGGGCAAAGAGTCGGACACAACTTAGGGACTGAACAGATCAGATCAGATCAGATCAGTCGCTCAGTTCTGTCCGACTCATTGCGACCCCATGAATCGCAGCACGCCAGGCCTCCCTGTCCATCACCAACTCCCGGAGGTCACTCAGACTCACATCCATCGAGTCAGTGATGCCATCCAGCCATCTCACCCTCTGTCGTCCCCTTCTCCTCCTGCCCCCAATCCCTCCCAGCATCAGAGTCTTTTCCAATGAGTCAACTCTTCGCATGAGGTGGCCAAAATACTGGAGTTTCAGCTTTAGCCTTCCAAAGAAATCCCAGGGCTGATCTCCTTCAGAATGGACTGGTTGGATCTCCTTGCAGTCCAAGGGACTCTCAAGAGTCTTCTCCAACACCACAGTTCCAAAGCATCAATTCTTCGGCGCTCAGCCTTCTTCACAGTCCAGCTCTCACATCCATACATGACCACAGGAAAGACCATAGCCTTGACTAGGCGAACTTTTGTTGGCAAAGTAACGTCTCTGCTTTTGAATATGCTATCTAGGTTGGTCATAACTTTCCTTCCAAGGAGTAAGCGTCTTTTAATTTCATGGCTGCAGTCACCATCTGCAGTGATTTTGGAGCCCAGAAAAATAAAGTCTGACACTGTTTCCACTGTTTCCCCATCTATTTCCCATGAAGTGATGGGACCGGATGCCATGATCTTTGTTTTCTGAATGTTGAGCTTTAAGCCAACTTTTTCACTCTCCTCTTTTACTTTCATCAAGAGGCTTGTTAGTTCCTCTTCACTTTCTGCCATAAGGGTGGTGTCATCTGCATATCTGAGGTTATTGATATTTCTCCCAGCAATTTTGATTCCAACTTGTGTTTCTTTCAGTCCAGCGTTTCTCATAATGTACTCTGCATATAAGTTAAATAAACAGGGTGACAATATACAGCCTTGACGTACTCCTTTTCCTATTTGGAACCAGTCTGTTGTTCCATGTCCAGTTCTAACTGCTGCTTCCTGACCTGCATACACATTTCTCAAGAGGCAGATCAGGTGGTCTGGTATTCCCATCTCTCTCAGAATTTTCCACAGTTTATTGTGATCTACACAGTCAAAGGCTTTGGCATAGTTAACAAGGCAGAAATAGATGTTTTTCTGGAACTCTCTTGCTTTTTCCATGATCCAGCGGATGTTGGCAATTTGATCTCTGGTTCCTCTGCCTTTTCTAAATCCAGCTTGAACATCAGGAAGTTCACGGTTCACATATTGCTGAAGCCTGGCTTGGAGAATTTTGAGCATTACTTTACTAGCGGGTGAGATGAGTGCAATTTTGCGGTAGTTTGAGCATTCTTTGGCATTGCCTTTCTTTGGGATTGGGATGAAAACTGACCTTTTCCAATCTTGTGGCCACTGCTGAGTTTTCCAAATTTGCTGGCATATTGAGTGCAGCACTTTCACAGCATCATCTTTCACGATTTGGAATAGCTCCACTGGAATTCCATCACCTCCACTAGCTTTGTTCGTAGTGATGCTTTCTAAGGCCCACTTGACTTCACATTCCAGGATGTCTGGCTCTAGGTCAGTGATCACACCATCATGATTATCTGGGTCATGAAGATCTTTTTTGTACAGTTCTTCTGTGTATTCTTGCCACCTCTTCTTAATATCTTCTGCTTCTGTTAGGTCCATACCATTTCTGTCCTTTATCGAGCCCATCTTTGCATGCAATGTTCCTTTGGTATCTCTGATTTTCTTGAAGAGATCCCTAGTCTTTCCCATTCTGTTGTTTTCCTCTATTTCTTTGCACTGATCACTGAAGAAGGGTTTCTTATCTCTTCTTGCTAGTCTTTGGAACTCACAACAGCAAAAACCACGAGTGTTGTTCTTCACGGGGCTGCGACGTAACCTCCAGGCAGCTCCCTAAGGAGAAAGCCGCCACGATGAGATGCAGACTGGAATGCATCTCATGATGCATGAGATGGCCCCACATGCAAGGCAGCACGGAACGGGAGGGCCTCGGGCTCTTTGATCTGATCGTATCCAGCAGTTTCTTTCTCAGCGGTCAACAAGTGCTGAGTGTCACAGAGGAGACCCCTGGGAGAGATGAAAGGCAGCCCTAGGGGATCCCGACCTCTGAAACATAACCCCTGTGTCGTCTTTCAAAAGAGGGCTCTTTGAGGGCGAGTGTCATTGGTCACCTTCAAATGGAACCTTTAATCTGTCCGGCTCAGCCTGTGGAATCCGTCCTGTTACTGACGGTTCGGCGATAAGGGCCATCAAGAAAGGAGCCCTGTTCGTGGGGGGGCCTGCTGAGGAAGCCGAGGTCTTGGCCATGCACCTGTCAGCAGGAGTCTCTGCCAGGGTGAGACCTGCCCAGGAAGCACGACCTGCTCAGTGGGCGCAGCAGCCCATGTCTGCGGCTGCCAGCCATGCAGGGAACTTCTGAGACTCGGCGGGAGCAAGCTGGCATGCCACAGAACCAGAGTAGGCACCGAGGAGCCAGCAAGACAAACTCAGATGTGCACGCCCACCCCGCAGTGGGGAACACCTGCTCTCTGCAACCTCCAGATACCATCAGCCTGCTCTGAAAATGACAGAATGATCACAAACCACGGGGCCTGTGGTTTGTAAATGTCAATAACGCCCTGTGTGTTAGTGGCTCGGTCGTGTCCGACTCTTGGTGACCCCATGGACTGGAGCCCAGTTTGGTCCTCTGTCCATGGGATTCTCTGGGCAAGGATACTGCAGTGGGTTGCCATGCCCTCCTCCAGGGGATCTTCCCGACCCAGGGATCAAACCCAGGTCTGCCACGTTGCAGGCAGACTCTTGACAGCCTGAGCCCACCAGGGAAGCCCTTAGTGGAGGTGTGAATCTGCAGTTCATGTAGCCACAAAGGGAATAACGCTAATTGCATCGTATATATTTACTCTTTCCAAATTATGTTAAACTTCATTCAAACTGCCCAGGATAATAATAACAAAAAAAAAAAAAAAAAAAGATATTTGTATTCAAATGATCGGCTTCTGTTTGCAGAAAGAGGGGTGAGAAGGTAAAACCCAAGTTGTTCCTTAGGACTACAAATGTATGGGAGTGCTAAGTTGCTTCCGTCATGTTCGCCTCTTTGTGACCCCACGGACTATAGCCCACCAGGCTCCTCTGCCCACGGGATTCTCCAGCAGGAATACTGGAGTGGGTTGCCATGACCTCCTCAAGGGATCTTTCCAATTCAGGGATCGAACCCATATCTCTAATGGCTCCTACATGGGCAGGCAGGTTCTTGACCACTAGCGCCACCTAGGAAGCCCAAATACACATGCAAAGTGCCTATTCAACCCTGGATTACTTAACTAGTGGGCTTCCCTGCTGGCTCAGTGGTGAAGAACCCGCCTGCCAAAAATGAGATGCAGCTTAGATCCCTGAGTAGGGAAGATTCCCCTGGAGGAAGAAATGACAACCCACTCCAGGATTCTTGCCTGGAGAATCCCATCGACAGAGGAGCCTGGCGGGCTACAGTCCATGAGGTCACAGGAGAGGTGGACAGGACTTAGCAACTGAACAACAACAATTAACTACGGAGTAAGGGAATTAAGTTTCATGCATTATTCTTCCAAATACTGCACAATTAGCCATCATTCCCCAGAGCTCCAAGGTGATTTTATAAATCTTATGGTGTACAGATGTGTTGTGCATTGCAAGATAAGTTCCAAACAGAAGCAGAGAAACTCCCTTTTCCTGGACAATTCCCATGTGGGAACATCTGAGGCATACCTTTGGTTTGCCCTTAAAACATGAGGTACTGGGACTTCCCTGGTGGTCTGGAGGTTAAGAATCTCCCTTGCAGTGCAAGGGAGGCAGGTTTGACCCCTGGTCAGAGAATGAAGATCCCACAGGCCTGGGGGCAACTAAGCCCACCAGCACCACAAGTAGACAGTCCATATTCTGCACCTACTGAGCTCACACACAACTAGACGGCCCAAGTGCCGGAAAGAAAGATTCTGCATGACACAATGAAGGCCCTGCGTGCCACAGCTAAGACCTGAGGCAGCCAAGTAAATAAATGTTTATATATATAAACCTAGACAGCATACTAAACCTAGACCGCATATTAAAAAGCAGAGACATGACTTTGCCAACAAAGATCCAGCTAGTCAAAGCTGTGGTTTTTCCAGTAGTCATGCCTGGATGTGAGAGTTGGACCATAAAGAAAGCTGAGCATCGAAGAATTGATGCTTTTGAACTGTGGTGTTGGAGAAGGCTCTTGAGAGTCCCTTGGACTGCAAGGAGATCCAACCAGTTAATCCTAAAGGAGATCAGTCCTGGGTGATCACTGGAAGGACTCATGTTGAAGCTGAAACTCCAATACTTTGGCCACCTGATGAGAAGAACTGACTCATTGGAAAAGACTGATTCTGGGAAAGACTGAAGACAGTAAGAGAAGGAGATGACAGAGGATGAGATGGTTGGATGGCATCACCGACTTGATGGACATGAGTTTGAGTAAGCTCCAGGAGTTGGTGATGGACAGGGAAGCTTGCTGCAGTCCATGGGGTCACAAAGAGTCGGACACGACTGAGCAACTGAACTGAAGTGATCAGAAGCCTTGGATCTATGTTAAAAAAAAAAAAATGTAAGGCACTGAAGCTGATTATTAGAAGTCTTTTCCTGCTTTCATGATGCATCCTGGTTGGTGTTTGGTCCACGCTAAACCTGTCTGGGACTCAAATTTTCCCTTTGGCACGGGTCTTCTTGGGTGCTTAAGGGGCTGGTGTCGAAAAGCCATTTCCATAGTAGATGTTGTACAGTTGCCAAGTTGCATCTGACTCTTCAGGACCCCATGGACGGCAGCACGCCAGGCTTCCCTGTTCTTCACCATCTCCCGGAGTTGGCCCAAGTTCCTGTCCATCGAGTCTGTTATGCCATCCAACCATCTCATCCTCTGTCATTCCCTTTCTCCTCCTGCCTGTACTCTTTACCAGCATCGGGGCCCTATCCAGAGTCGGCTGTTCACAGCAGATGTCCGAATACCACATCACAAATGCCATCTACTATGCACACACTGCGTATAGACCTCAGCTCCCTTTTTAAAATTGAGTATATTTAACAGTTTACAAATAAATGTGGGGCCTGTGCTCTTCGCTGGTTTCTCTGCTGGTTGGTTTTGGCTGTGCTGGGTTTGGTTGTGGTGTGCCGGCTTTCTCGAGTTGCAGCGAGCGGGGCCTACCCTCCACTCGGGGTGTGCGGGCTTCTCCCTGGGGTGACTTCTCTTGTTTCGGAGCACAGGCTCCGGAGCACAGGCTCCATACTTGTGGCGCACAGGCTTAGCTGTCCCGTGGCACGTGGGATCTTTCCGGACCCACGTGTCCTCTGCACTGGAGGATGGATGCTTAACCACTACACCACCAGCGAAGTCCTGGGACCTGTACTTTAAAGCAGGAGATTAAACCCTGCCATTTTGAAAGACTACATTCACTACATTAGTTCACCTTCTTTAGGTCAATTTGGTACCCAGAGATTCTATTTTTCTTCTCCACATATTTCCTGGTAACTGTCCTACTTTAATTAACCAACTTCTCTGTGTAATGGACGTCCTTTAGCAAGTGATAGCTGCTGTACCTTGTTACTGATGGAACACAGGAAAAGGCTTGTGAGTTTGATAGAAGGCGTCCTAGTCTAGGCTTCCCTGGTGGCTCAGGAGGAGCCTGGAGGGCCTATAGGGTCACAAGGAGTCAGAGACCACAAAGCAACTAAACACCACAACCCTGGTCTGGCATTTGGACTATTGAATTCTCTACAGAAAAAAAAATAAAGTACAACCCCAAACTTCAAAAGACAAAGCACCGTGCTTCGTGAGGATCTCTGCTCCCAGACTTCGTAAGTCTCTCTGCTCCCAGACTTGCTTAAGGATTTCTACCCTTGACAAGCCTTTCTCTTCAAGGGTGTAACACAACTTAAGAGAAGAAGGAAGAGGGTGAAAGAGACGGGGAGGGAGAAAGGAAATTTGCATGTGTGCTTAGACGCTCAGTCATCTTCAACTCTTTGCCAAAAAATAAGAGTTGTAGCCACCCCCCTCTCAAAAAAAAAAAAAAAAAGTATTAAAAGAAAAAGAGGAATAAAATTACAGGAACTGTATGTGTTGCCTGTGCTGGGCATGGGACTCTTTTGTCAGAGTCCCTAGGGCCCTATGCTGCCTGCTATCTCCCTTGGGAGACCTATGGAGGAAGCAGGCTTCCTATGTTTAGGGTTTCCTGGAAAAGGGTGTGATGCCAGGTAAACTATAGGACTCACAGTTAAACGTACATTTCAGATAAACAACGAAAAAAAAAAAACAAACATCAAGACGTTACACAGGCTTACAGTTTCCATCAGCTGCAAAAACAGCCGATGCTGGAGTGAAAGAGAAGCAGGAAGCAGGAGAACTATAAATTGAGAGCCGTAACCCAACACACAAGGTATCTGGAGGCCACGGGACATGAAGGCCAATAGTCTGTGGCAGCCACGTCTACCGCGAGAACACTCTCTGAACTACAGGCTCAAACAGGACCAAAGGCTCATGGCCAGGATGCTGGAGCTCTGGACACCTCAATGTCCAGGCTGTCCTCTAAAATAGAAACATTTTATAAGTACTTTTCCTTCTGCAAAAATGGATAACATGCTTTTAAAAACACACCTGTTTTAAGAGGCTTCTGTTATCGATGAAATTCACACATACGGGAAGCCTCCATCAAAGATGCTTGCTTTTTTTTTTTTTTTTTTGCTTTATTTTTAATTGCAGTATAAAGAGTTTCATAATAATATAAAGTCTTATATGCTTTCCCAGGTGCCTACTTTAATTACAAGAAAAAAGAAAAATACGGTTTTACATGCATTTACATGCCTCCATTGGATCACTGCAGGGATGTTTTCTGACATGTCATTTCAAAAATCTGAACCATTTGTATCGGGGGAGGGGGTGGGGAATCTAGCCATTTACCTCTGAGATGAAACCAAAATGCTTTTGAGGTGCGGCTCATACAGAGGAACAGTGCTCAGTGAGTTCTGACTCCCCTTGTGTTCATCATGGATCCACAGATGATGAAACACTCTGTCAGTTGGCTTTCCCCAGGAGCAGGATCTGTGTGATGTTCCTAGAGGCTTCTTACATTACCTGCAGAAGGACATGGCAACCCACTCCAGTATTCTTGCCCGGGAAATCCCATGGACAGAGGAGCCTGGCGGGCTACCGTCTATGGGGTCGCAAAGAGTTGGACATGACTGAAGCGACCAAACAACAATATGTTACTCACATATCTCGAGAGCAACAGACTTCAAAGACGTACGCCACACCACTTGAGTCCACAGTCACACAGGCAGTATCAATATTTTGGTTTCACTTCAAGAGCCCCTGGTACCATGGTCCTGATAAGGAACTTCTTTTAGAAAATCAAATTCCCATAATTTCACGGGATTAACAGGATTAACAGCTACTGCACTCTTCACTGAGTAAAACCTTCCCAGAAATGCTTCTGTTATCCTGGTTGCTGGTAGTAAAGCCAAAGCCGCAGGGAGCATACCAACAGCACCATCAGGAATAGCGAGAGATGCGGCAGGAAGATGAGTGCAATCTTTGCCCAATGGATGCTTTTAAGGTACAGGACCTCTCGATGATGACTGTTATAACCTCATTAATACAATCCTTCGTTACTCACCCGAACCAAACTTGAAAATGAAGAAGGAGGAGAATGTCCAAAAAAAGACACTTTTGATGACGTATCAAAGCTTGTGCCAAAACCAACATCATCGATCATATGCTGAAATCTCTTCTTGAAACATTGTCTGGCAGAATCTCTCCTGCTAGTGTGCGTGAAAATCAAGAGTAACACTTCTCCAGATCCTTAAATCTCAGAAATGCCTTTTATGGAGTGTGACTATGCTGCTGTATTAGACAGCGGTTGGTTTATTTCACAGACACTAGGGGCCTTTGGTGCTCAACTTAGGTTTACTGAACTAGACTCTGCTAGCGTGCAGTGCAGACCTGTCCACATGGAGAACCTTCAGGCTAACATTTTACAGCTAATCCTTCGGCTCACCACAGTATTATGTAGTAAACTGCTTGTACACTGATGATTTTGATAAATGCTGACAGGTTTATTTTTTAACGTTTATTTACTTTTAATTGAACGATGACTGCTTTACGTTAGAGTGTTGGTTTCTACCAAACACAGACCTGAATCAGCCATAAAAATCCTGATAGTTTAAAAAACCTATATTCTGAAAGGACTGCTTTTGTCCAAGGTACATTTCTTTCCTTTTTTTTTTTTTTTTGTATTTGAGGTCCTCTGTTATTTGATACACTCCCATCTTGCAAGGCTTATCTCTTAACTGTTCACTGGTTCTGGAAAAAGAAATTTAAAAACCCACAAGAGTCCATTTCTAAAGGACAGAAAGAGAGAGTCTTTCTGTTTTCCAAAGCAGCTCTTAATCCACTCTGTTCATGAATTTGGAGGGCAAGCATTCAGGTAACAAGACTTTGGGTAGTGATGGAGAATTCATATAGCCTGTTTAGTTCAGGTATATTTATTTAATTTTATTCATTTTTTACATTAATTTATTTCTGGCTTCTCTAGATCTCTGTGGCTGCATGTGGGTTTTCTCTAGTTGCAGCAAGCAGGGATTACTCTCTAGTTGCGTTTCTCAGGCTTCACATTTCGGAGGCTTCTCTTGTTACAAAGAGTAGGCTTGGGGGCTCAGTAGTTCTGGAGAATGGCTTAGTTGCTCCGCGTCATATGGAATCTTCCCAGAGTGGGGATCAAACCTGCATCCCCTGCGCTGGCAGGCAGATTCTTAACCACTGACCCATCAGGGAAATCTTTATTTGTTTATGTTTATTTGGCTGTGCCGAGTCTTAGCTGAGACACATGGAATCTCTGAGTTTCCGCAAGCAAACTCTTGGTTGCAGTGTGTGCAATCTGGTTACGTGACCAGGGATTGAATCCGGGCCCAAGGAGATGCAGTGATTTCAGTGATGCTCTGAAATCCTGATTTCCATGCCTGTGGATCCATACCCAGAAGTAATTGCTGGATCCCACAGTAGTTCCGTTTGTAAATTTTTTCTGAGAACACCAATTTCCATTCTCATCGACAGTGCATGAAAGTGAAAGTCGCTCAGTCGTGTCTGACTCTTTGCAACCCTATGGACTATACAGTCCATGGAATTCTCCAGGCCAGAATACTGGAGTGGGTACCGTTCCCTTCTCAAGGGCATCTTCCCAACGATCCAACCCAGGTTTCCCGCATTGCAGGCAGATTTTTTTTTTTTTTTTTACCAGCTGAGCCACCAGGGAGCCCAAGAATCCTGGAGTAGGTAGCCTTTCCCTTCTCCAGGGGATCTTCCCAAGCCAGTGATCGAACTGGAGTCTCGTGCATTGCAGGCGGATTCTTTACCAGCTGAGCCAACAGGGAAGCCCTTGGTAGATATGTAACTGACTGCACAAATGGATGGCTGATTAACAGGCCAGGGTTACAGCTGATGCTAAACTTGTAGAGATATGGGGCTTGGAGGCCATGAACACATTCCTCAACTCCATCTTGTGTGACAACATCTTTGCTTACCTGAGTGACGATATGGGTGTTCCAGAGGATGTTATTTGGAAAGAACAGACGTTGAGTTAGCAAAGAGGATGCAGGGATTTCCCTGGTGCTTCAGTGGTTAAGAATCCACCTTCCAGTGCAAGGCATGCGGGTGTGATCCCTGTTCGGGGAGCTAAGATCCCACATGCAGTGGGGCAACCAAGCTCTCACACCTCAGCTCCTGAGCCTGCCCTCTGGAGCCCACGAGCTGCAGCTACTGAGCCCGAGAGTGGCAGTAAAGACCCTGAGTACCAACACTAAGACTTGACACTGCTATAAATAAATAAATTAAAAAAAAAAAAAAAAAAAAGAGGATCCATATCTCAACCCTTTGGAACAAACCCCTAAGACGAACAAGATGTTTACTTTTTTGAGAGGGCACACATATTACATCAACATTAACAGAGACTCAAAAATAACAAATAGCACCGAAACATACACATGGCCGGACGGAAAACAGACAGCCGGGGGAGTGTGCTGTATGACGCAGGGAACCCAAAGCTGCTGCTCTGTGCCGACCTGGAGGGGTGGGCCGGGAGGGAAGTCTGGGGTGGGGCGGGCTTCAGGATGGCGAGGGACACATGATGCCATTCAGTTAGTTCAGTCGCTCAGTCGTGTCCGGCTCTCTGCGACCCCATGAACCGCGGCACGCCAGGCCTCCCTGTCCATCTCCAACTCCCGGAATTCACTCGTACTCACGTCCATTGAGTCGGTGATGCCATCCAGCCATCTCATCCTCTGTCGTCCCCTTCTCCTCCCACCTTCAATTTCTCCCAGCATTGGGGTCTTTTCCAATGAGTCAAGTCTTCGCATCAGGTGGCCAAAGGATTGGAGTTTCAGCTTCAGCATCAGTCCTTCCAATGAATATTTATATTGACATATGGCAAAAACCATCACAATACTATAAAGTAATAATCTTCCAATTAAAATAAATTAATTAGTTTAAAAACTAACAATAAAAAAGGATTGGGGTGACATATATATACCTATGGCCGATTTAAGCTGCGGTATGGCAAAAAAAAAAAAAAAAAAAATCACAATACTGTAATTACTCTCCAATTAAAATCATTTAGTTTTAAAAATAACAACAAAGATAAAAAAATCCTCTACCATCAACCCTGAACTCTTGTATATATTTTTGACTCTATTTTCCTAAACGTTATTTTACTCACAGATATTACTTTAACCTAACGATGAAATATATAAAGCCTCGGATTCATGATTAAAAAAGAAAAACAAATCCATAAATATTATATGTGGGAGAGTAGTATATAAAAAGTATTTTTAAAAGTTACTTCACTATGAGTTCAGTATAAATCAACAGTGTAAATATATCAAACGCTAGTGCAATTCTGACTTCATTAACGAATCCATGAACATGAGGACAATAAATAAGGAATAGCTCCATTCCTCACGTTGGGACTACCCCGAGGGCGCTGTTCTCGGTTCTGAGCCACCTGACGCCTTCAACACGGTTATGAAGAACGTAGACAGATGTTCGGAAGGGTGACCTCCACAGTGGGGGTTACAGAAAGTCCTCCACTGGGAAAGAGAGCCTGGAAACACGGAGCCCAGACCTGGAGCAGATAGACACACCAACAGTCCTCGAATCACACGGTTGTGGGGTTGTGTTACTCGCTCAGCCGCGTCTGACTCTGTGACCCCATGGGCCGTAGCCTGCCAGGCTCCTCCGTTCATGGGATTCTCCAGGCAAGAACACTGCAGTGGGTAGCCATGCCCTCTTCCAGGGGATCTCCCCAACCCAGGGACTGAACTCGAGTCTCCTGCATTGCAGGCAGATTCTTTATCATCTGAGCCACCAGGGAAGACCCCAAATCACACAAGTTGCTTCATTAAAAGCTCTTTGATGTTGCTGGCAAAGACTTCCTGAGAAATCAGGCAGAGACACTTCAGAGAGATCTCTTGTTTCAGAACAAGCAGGAAGTTCCAATCCGTGCAAAGCTAGAAGGGACTGGGTCAGAAGGCAATGAATTCCTTAATCTTTAATGAAGGCCTCTCACGGGTTTTTGATGAGAGGCTGTATGAATTGCATAGACAGCTGGATTGGAAAAATTAAACTCCTTCCAAATACAACATTCTGTCATCTCTACTCCTATGAGAGACGGATCTCCAGAAATTAAAAATTGCACCTACGTGCTATTCTCCTTCTCTCTTCCGCTTACTCTCCCACTGAAGTCTGCGAAAATGAGGACCAGGGCTTCATGAGCCAGGGGGATCTATGACTTTGCTCCTTATATAATTCTAGAATTTGTTGTTGCAGTGCTGGTGGCGGTGGCGCTGGTTTAGGCGCTCAGTCATGCCCGACTCTTTGCAACCTCGTGGACCATAGCCTGCCAGGCTCCCTTGTCCAGAGGATTTCCCAGGCAAGAATACTGGAGTGGGTTGCCATGCCCTTTCTCCAGAATTTGTTGCTATAGCTCTCTAAAAATGCGGAAACTGGGGCATAGATCCCTGCTTTTCTCATGGAAACACTTCCCTCTCTTCCAATGCGTAGGAAGAACGTTTAACATTTACTCAAGTGACCAAAAAGAGGTGTATTAAAGGACAACGGAATTTTGTTCCAACTTTTGGCAAAACATAAGAGTGTTTCTCAGCTACACGAAGGAGAAACCATTTGGCTAATTGAGTATTTTCTGATTTTTCTTTGAGACTCCTTTTTCTATTCTACTTGGCTTTGGTGGAAGGGGTGGAAGCCAAGAACAATTAGAACACAAAGAGGGTTTTGAAAATATTCGAACTTGATTCACAGGGGTAAACGTAAGTGGACGTTACAGGCTTAGCAGTCAAGCTATAATAAGTAAAATACATATCGTAAAGCGATTCCCTTGAAATTTCCTACTGTAACAACGATCATAAAGAGTCCAAATTTCATGACGCCAAATGCAAGTTCTAAACACCTGACTGAAAGGCGCCATATGAAACACGCTGTAATTTTTATGTTTGTAATGCTGAGGTAGGGAATCTCTACATCGCACAGTGAGAACGTTCCAAAGTTAACTTACTTGAAAATTATTTAAATAGACACTTCTCCAAGCTAACAAATGTTTGCATGTTTCCTGCAAGGACTCACTGAAGCTCCTTCCTGCCTGGCGACGACATAGGATTAGCATGGAGCCAAATGGGTGCTCCTCCAGAGAGCTGGGTTGGCGCCCAAGACCCGGATGGGGAGACTGCAATCTAGGCAAACAGCCAACAGCACTTTTGCCTTTAAATGCGGAGACTGAGGCCCCCAGCACTGCATGAGGAAGATCCAAGATATTAAACCACTTGCAGGCTATGCCTCCAAGCCAGCGTGTTTTTGGCAAACACACTGAATTGACACCCAATTCACCCACATCCTTGGGAGCAGTCCTCTTGAACAGCTCACTTAGCTAAACAGACTTCCCCTCCCTCAAACGTTTCTGGATTCTCTCCTCTTTTATCATGCCCTGATAGAGAAGATTTTTAGAATATTATCAGTGGCATGATCTTTTATGATGGATTTTATTTTATGATATGCAGCCCAAAATCATTCTGGGCACAGAAAGTCTGGCAGATGTGGTGAAGTAATGACTGTTAACTCAATTATATATATATATATAATTATATATAAACATGAAATATATATTATATATATTACACTATATAATATATATAATTATATATGTATGACACGAATATATAATTATCTATATTATATATTATATAACATGGATAATAACATATTTTATATATATATATATAAACATGAAATATTTTCTTGAAATAACACTTGACAGCAATCACAAGAGTTTCCCAAAATCATGGTTTGAATAAGTTTATAACTCACCCAGGCATCTCCACAAATACCTATCAAAAAATAGGAAATGGCATTTAATAAATGCCAGTCTGCGAACTGACACTACTCAAGACATTTTCACAAACCCCTGAAAGCTTGACTCTGAAAACCAAATTTTTGATCGTGTGTTAAATAACTGAACGACTCGACTCCTAGGATTTATTTGCTATTGTGCTTGGGAGACATAGTGCGTCTCATAACTCTACTGATGGCTTGAAAAGGAAGAGAAATGTATTACAGGCATACATGTTTTCAGTCTTAAAAGGAGACTTTACCATGAAGACTGGGCTTCCCAGGTGACGCTAGTGGTAAAGCGCTCGCCTGCCCATGCAGGAGATGTAAAGAGACACACGTTTGATCCCTGGGTCGGGAAGATCTCCTGGAGGAGGGCATGGTAACCCACTCCAGTATCCTTGCCTGCGAAATGCCATGGACAGAGGAGCCTGGCAGCTACAGTCCATGGGGTCACAATGAGCCAGACGCAACTTTGAGACTGAACAAAAACATGTGTTACCGGGACCTAACATGAAAAACCGAGATTCTACATTTGATTATATGTGCAAGTTGCCTTATAAACTTTCAATAAAACTATATTGAAAACATATTTTTACCAAAAAAAAAAAAAAAATTGGTTATCTTAAGTTTAACTACATCAGTGAGGTCATCGAGATAGACCGTCTCCAAAGCTACTGGCCAACCTCTTTTACCAAACGTGTTTTAAAAACTTAGGCAAACCAAAAATTTTCTGAAGCAAACAGTCTGACAAGTGTCTGTCGATAAGAAACATATTCTAGACTACAGGTTACAGGTCACTGATCTTTGGAGCTATGAAAAAACATTTTTTTGGTTCAGTGATACAGAGAAGCTCCCTGCTCTTCGAGTCAGACTCTCAACTTTGTGAAAATGAAAATTCGGAATAAAGATAGATTTCTCTTTAATTTTGAATAGCACTTGTACAGCTATCTATTTTAAATGTTTGTTTATTTATTTGGATGCACTGGGTCTTAGTGGCAGCAGGCAGGACCTGTGATCTTGGTGGCAGCCTCTGGGATCTTTAGTTACGGCATTCAGGGTCTTAGCTGAGGCATGTGGGATCTAGTTCCCTGCCCAGGGGTCAAACCTGGGTGCCCTGCATTGGGAGCGCAGCGTCTTAGCCACTGGGCCACCTACGAGGCCTCTTAAGTATTTACTGATCTTCACCACGTCAGTCTCAAAAGGTTACGTTACCATCTCAGAACAAAGCTATGCCCGTATTCCCTTTCATCTTCAGGGTGTTCGGATAACTGCCGTTTGAAGCCCATTGCTACTGCTTTGCTTACAAAGTTAAATCAATGATGACTTTAAAGCTTTTTAATTTAACAATAAATTAAAAAAAATAAAAAGGGAAGTATGTTGGGGCTGTATAATGGTCTCGATCACTCCTCAGTGGGGTTCTGACCAATACGTTTCTTTAAAGTGGGGTCTATCTGTGATCAACTTTTAAAAACAATAAGTAAATTCATTTACATGTCTCAGTAAGTAGAATTTTTCTTAAATATAAGTTTTTCCCATTTTCATGCAACCTCAGCTCGTTTTCCTTGAGGCAAACTGATGTATTATGCTTAAATGGAAACTCACTCCAGTATTCTTGCCTGGAGAATCCCATGGATGGAGGAGCCTGGTGGGCTACAGTCCGTAGGGTCACAAGAGTCGGACACGACTTAGTGACTAAACCACTACCCCCCACTTGATTTCTACCTAACATTTGTATGAAACAGGTTTTCAACCCACCACTACTAACAAAATTCATTTTTCTTATACACCACCATTCTTGCATTTACATATCGGCATCTATATAAAGAAAGTCACGGTCTGTACCTTGGAATCCTTGCTCCCCTGAAACAGATCCAATCTCAGATGTTTCAGTGGAAACGAATACTGTGTTTCACATCACGGAGAACCACGGGATTTGAACCCAAGTCAAGAACCTCAAGGGAAAACTGGATTGAGAACACAGACACAGGCTTGGATCAGCGCTCCGCCCATGTCAAAGGTCATGAGGAAGGAGGCTCGGCACACGCAAGGGCGGGATCGAGCCTCAGGAGCCCCCTGGAAATTCTCGAGCATCTACCCCCAAAAACCAGAGTCTGCCTACTTTCTGCTTTGTCTTCTCACCTACACCTCTGACTTTACGGGGGGCTGTCCCCCACTACCTCGCTGAAAAAAGAGTTAACTTACAGCTCCAGTTAATAATTCCTGGGTGTGACAGTGTTTCAGGCTACAAACTCCTTTGGAAATCCTCTAGCCTGCCTGAATAGGCTTTTCCGGCCACATGTGATTGTTTAGAGCCTCCCAACTGAGAGGCATGAGATGTTCTAAACTGTCTAAATACAGATTCCTTTGAGCAGTTAAAAGATTGATTAGAAGTTGTATTAGTGAAGGGTTTTTCACTTGTTGGGCCAATGTTTGCTGCTAAGTCTCCATATCCCTTACCTACTGTGTCCTTGGCAGTGTATTGATTGATGTAATTGGTTTATAGAAATGTAAGTAGTAGCTTTAATGTTTGTAACCTTGGACCCTTGAGTTAATTCTTTCTCTTGTTATAACCCACCACACCTTTGCCCTATAGAAATGCAACTCCAATGCTTTTGGAGGGTGGCGCCTGACTTTAGAATAATCACTTTTAGAGAAAAGTTAAGTTTCTTAAAATGTTAACAGGCCTCCGGGCCAGAAGATGATGTAACTCACCTAAACTTTTGCGTGTGACAGGTTTGAAAGCCTGGCTCAGGGACTGCTGTCCCTGCATGACTCCACCCCCTTCCCCCATTATCCTCTATGCATAACTTAAGGGATAAAAACTACTTTGAAAAATAAAGTGTGGGGCCTCGTTCACCGAAACTTGGTCTCCCCATGTCCTTCTTCCCCTTACCTTCTGGCTGAATTATTCAGCCTCCTCTCTCCACAAAATGTTCTCAGTGAGCTATCCTTATTTCATCTGCTTTTCTTCACTGAATTTCCTCCTCACTGAGCTATCCTCATTTCTATTATTCTTTATATCTTTAATTAATACTTAATTAAGCAATTGTTTCCTGATCGTCGCCAACGCCGTCCCCGCTTCAAATTCCCTGGATCCACCGAGGCTGGACCCCGGCAGGCCTGCAAAAATTCGACATCTGAAGACTCAACGTGGGTGCAAACAAGGCAGGAAATTTGGGGGCCGGGGGGGGGTCAGGATGCGGTGGAGAAAAGTTCAGAGGAAAACCACTGGTTTTCCCAGACTAAGTGGCTTTTGGAACACTTGAAGATGAACATTTGAAGTTCATCTTTATGGGTAAGAAGCTGCAAGACCCATAGGAGAGGTGAGTGACGGCCAGGCGGAAGTGGGAAGTTGTAATCCAGCCACGTCTGTGCCTCGCCACACTCTACTAGGCTTCCTCGGCCACAAGACCGCTCAGCATCCACACATCACTCTTCCACACCGTTTACTGAACCGCTCCTGCACAAGCCGTCAGCTGCCTTGTCGTCTCTGAAACGCCTTTCCCTACTTGGCAAATGCCAAGGGTGGTTACTAGTCACCAAACGCTCACAAGCACTGGAGCCAGGGCTAAGGACTAAGGCAGACTTCCTAAACTGGGACTTTCTAAACACGCTCACAGAAACAAGGTTAAGAAATGACTGAACGCAATGGCACCCCACTCCAGTACTCTTGCCTGGAAAATCCCATGGATGGGAGAGCCTGGTGGGCTGCAGTCCATGGGGTCGCTAAGAGTCGGACACGACTGAGCGACTTCACTTTCACTTTTCACTTTCATGCATTGGAGAAGGAAATGGCAACCCACTCCAGTGTTCTTGCCTGGAGAATCCCAGGGACGAGGGAGCCTGGTGGGCTGCCGTCTATGGGGTCGCACAGAGTCGGACACGACTGAAGCGACTTAGCAGCAGCAGCAGCATATCACAGAGCTCTTAAGAGATGGCAGCTGGGCCTGCAAACATGACTTCTGGAATTTTGAACTTCTCGCTGAAATACCTTTGAGCAAAAAAAATAAAATAAAATTTGTCTCATTAAAGCTCCATCACCAAATTGTTCTCAGAAGAGGCAAGAAGAATCTCCAGAGGTAAGCAACAAAAAACAGTAAGTAGCTACCTAAAGCCAAATCAAGCTATATGGCCACTATTCGTAATCTAAATAATCAGGTGTATCTATAACGTATTCAGGACTTGCCAGTTGGTACTAGTGGTAAAGAACCTGCCTGTCAGTGGAGGAGACATAAGGAGATGCAGGTTTGATGCCTGGGTCGGGAAGATCCCATGGAGGAGGGCATGGCAACTCACTCTAGTACTCTTGCCTGGAGAATCCCACAGACAGAAGAGCCTGGTGGGCTGCAGTCCATGGGATTGCAGAATTGGGACACAACTGAAGTGACTTAGCACACATGCGTGCAAAAAATGTATTCCCTAAATATCTATGTCTGTGCACTATTTATTTACTGGAGGAAATATATCAGAGAAGGCAGTGGCACCCCACTCCACTACTCTTGACTGGAAAATCCCACGGACGGAGGAGCCTCGTAGGCTGCAGTCCATGGGGTCGCTGAGAGTCAGACATGACTGAGCGACTTCACTTTCTCTTTTCACTTTCATGCATTGGAGAAGGAAATGGCAACCCACTCCAGTGTTCTTGCCTGGAGAATCCCAGGGACGGGGGAGCCTGGTGGGCTGCCGTCTATGGGGTCACACAGAGTCGGACACGACTGAAGTGACTTAGCATAGCATATATATATATATATATATATATATATACCTTATCACATTTAAAAGAAACCATAGAGAGGATGAGACAGATAGCATCTCCGACTCAATGGACATGAATTTGAGCAAACTCTGTGACATGGTGAAGGACACCAGAGCCTGGTGTACCACAGTTCATGGGGTCGAAAAGAGTCAGACACGACTCTGCGACTGAACAAGAGCAATGCAGTAGAGACAGCCCATCAAGGGGCTTCTCCGCCGGCCCAGTGGTTAAGACCCCACCTCCCAATGCAGGGGGCCTGGGTTTGATCTCTGGTTGGGGAACTGGATCCTGCATGTTACAACTAAGACTGGATGCAGCCAAATAAACAAACAAAAAGATATCTCATTAATCCTACATCTAGGAATCTACCCCGAAGATTCTTCCAAGGAAATGAAAATATGGATCAAACAAAGTTATTCATTGCATCGTTTGTAACTGCAAAATATCTGAAACTTAAATGACCATACTTAGCAAAGTGGCTGCATAAGCTATGTTACAAATACACAAAAAATCTTATACCTCTGTTATCAATCCAAAACAAAAAGGAAGCTCTCCCTAAACAGCCTTAGAATCAGCACCAGGGCATATTATTGATTGAACGACGTTAAAATACAGTGGAGAAGCCATCTATGTTATATTTTCTTATTTTTTTCTTTCTGACTTGAAGGAAAAATATGTTAGCACAAACAGCCACGTGCATATTCTTCTGTGTTTGATGTTTTAATAATGTTTTCCCCGCATGCAACATAATATCCTAGCTGATTGGGTAGAGTCGCACTAGTTAAGTAACCACTCATCCCTGGTAAAGACAGAGTTTCAGGCTTGTGGATAGAATTACAAAGTCTGTCTCGAGTTTGCCGAGCTGCCCCATGCATTATGAATCTGCAGGATTTCACATGACTGAAACAGAATATTTCAGCTGACTGTCAACTGCTGCAGAGCTTGAGGGTCAGCCAGAAGTCTTTTTGTTTAACAGAAAGAGTTTTCTTTTTCAGTATCTCTCCACTGGAAGACTCTGCTTCTGCTTCAAGGGGGAGACCAATTACACTTCTTCGGTCGCTTCAGAAAGTTGTGTAAAAAAAAAGGGCATTAACTGAGTACCTTCCTCCAATCTAATTTTCTTTGGCTCAGGAGCTGGTATTCTGGGGAGTTTGCTGGCTGGTCTTCGGCTTCATCCAATTCTCAGAATTCCTGGAGACAAGTCATAAATCAAAAACGCCCTGCAGACTGGCTGTATTATGTGTGGTTCAGAGTCCACTGCCACTATTCCTCGAGGAAGAGATACTCTGAGGAAGCAGGTTGTGAGATAGTCCTGTGGTGGTCCACTTCCCCCTCCCCCGCCAAGTCCTTCTATATCCATCAGGGATTGTGACACCCAAATCCAAAGCAGAATTATTAATAATAATGCCAAACAATAGGATGAGAAAATAAAAAAGACAGAAAAACAAAACACACAAAGAAAAAGCAGGCAACGAAACAAGATACTGAGAGAGAGGACAAAGCTTAGCACCCTCTAGGGAATAGAGAGGGCTTCCCAGGCGGCCCCAGTGGGAAAGAACAAGCCTGCCCAATGCAGGAGACTTAAGAGTTGCAGCTTCGATCCCTGGGTCCGGAAGATCCCCTGGAGGAGGGCATGGCAACACCACTCCCGTACTCTTGCCTGGGAAATCCCGTGGACAGAGGAACCTGGCGGGCTACAGTCCATGGGGTCACAGAGTCAGACAGGACTGAGGCCAACTTAGCATGCACGCACACACGCACGCCCACACAGGAAAGAGGGGATATGACAGGTATATAGAACGTCTCCCAAAAGAAGGAATACACAGAGAAGAGAAGAGGCCTGAGGTGGGAATGGGGGACTTTCCTGAGCTGGAATTCGGAATGGTGTGGAGACTGTTTCCTGCAGAACACAGTAACTGTACGACCCAGACCCCAACCCAACCCGACAAAACGCATGTGTTCCAAAGGGGGCAGACCTCATCAACATTTTAAAAATTTTAAAATGGTAAAAAAAAAAAAAAAAAAGTATATCAAAAGAACCAACTCAGACTGACTCAAAACTCTCTCCCTACATATTAAGTACTAAAGACCTTAGAGCCAAGTTCCTAAGCTCTTGAGGAAACAGCTCACCATCCGAGAATTTTCTGCCCCACGATCCGAGAATTCTTTCAGTTGTCATTCAGCGAAAGGGACAAGGAGAGATCATTTCAGGACACGAAGGAGATTGGGAGCACATCATCCATGGAAAGTAAACAACAGTAACCACCCACGTACCAATAAACCTGAACTCAAGAACAGAAAAGTAGAAATGAAAAGAGTCGTGCCAAGTCAAAAACCTTGTCACAAAAGAAGCACCACACACGTGTTGTTTATATGGTCATAAATCTTCACAGAAATACACAAATAATTATGGAAAATCAACGTAACACACGACCATTTAGTAAGAATTCAGATGCCAAATTCTACAGAACGCACATGATCCCTGAGCCTCAGCAAGATTGAGGGAATATAAGAACACTGAAAAGTGAAGCTTTATTAATGCTGGTGACGACAGAAGGGTATTCTTTAAAATATGAAGGGAACCTTCAGGAGAAAGACCACAAGGATAAGAAGCATTCTAGAATTCTACAGAAAGAACGACATCAAAAAAACCCCCAGCATATGTGGGGGCATGGGAACATGAACACACACACAAAAAGTTAACAGTGAAAGTAATACGTGCAAAAATGTGGCAGAATTATAATTGTATACATATATAAGCTATTATGTGTGTGTTAGTACCTCAGTTGTGTGCTGACTCTTTGTGACCCCATGGACTGTAGCCCGCCAGGCTCCTCTGTCCATGGAATTCTCCAGGGAAGAATACTGGAAGGGGTTGCCCTTCCCTTCTCCAGAGCATCTTCCCAACCCAGGAATTGAACTCAGGTCTCCTGAATCTGCAGGCAGATTCTTTACCATCTGAGCCACCAGGGAAGCCCATATAAACTACTGCTGCTAAGGCGCTCAGTCGTGTCCGACTCTAAGCGACCCCATGGACTGCATCCTACCAGGCTCCTCCATCCATGGGAGTTTCCAGGCAAGAGTACTAGAGTGGGGTGCCATTGCCTTCTCCTACATTAGGCTTAAAAACCCTGAAGTTCATCTATTTAAAAGTCACAGATAAGAAAATACATATATAATTTCCTATTTCACCTCATAGGCAAATAAACACAAAACTAATGAAACAATAAAATACACAGATTCATAGGAATATTTTCAATACTAATGGCACAAATTGCTAATCTCCTTATAAGTGGTCAAGCTTCAAGCATCCCACTAAAGATCATGAGCCAAGGAAAACTATAGTATTCACTGATACCTTTTGGAACAATCAACTTTGAGCCAACAAGAGTTCACCCACCAAGAACCTGAACACGCTGGCACCCTGATCTAGAGCTTCCAGAATCCAGAACTGTGAGAAGTAAATTCGTCGTTAAGACCGTCCAGCCCACGGTGTCTTCTTATGGCAGCCCAAGCTAAGATAGATGTGTTCAAATACCTTTAAATAAGCTGCTGCTACTGCTGCTAAGTCACTTCAGTCGTGTCCGACTCTGCGTGACCCCATAGACGTCAGCCCACCAGGCTCTCCTGCCCCTGGGATTCTCCAGGCAAGAAAACTGGAGTGGGTTGCCATTTCCTTCTCCAATGCATGAAAGCGAAAAAGTGAAAGTGAAGTCACTCAGTCGTGTCCGACTCTTAGCGACCCCATGGACTGCAGCCCACCAGGCTCCTCCATCCATGGGATTTTCCAGGCAAGAGTACTGGAGTGGGGTGCCATTGCCTTCTCCGTTAAATAAGCTAAGAATAGTCACAAAATCATAGGAACATGCTGTCAAATTTTGTACAGCTAAGAATAAGTGCCTAGGCTTCCTTGGTGGCTCAGAACTCTGGGAGGCTCAGAACCTACCTGCCAGCGCAGGAGACACGGGTTCGATCTCTGGTCCGGGAAGATCCCACATGCTGCAGACCCATTACGGCCGTGTGCCACAGCTACTGAGCCTGTGCTCAAGAATGTGCTCCATGGCAAGAGAAGCTACCGCAGTGACAGTCCCACACACTGCAAGGACAGAGTAGCCACGACTCACCAAAACTAGGGGAAAAAAAAAAAGCCCACGTGGCATTGAAGATCCAGGGCAGCCACAAATAAGAAAATAAAACAAAATAATAAATCTTTGAAAAATAGCTTTTAAAGAGGTTCCGTAGCTAAATTTTAAACAATTTAATCTCAATATTATTAACCAAAATAATGAGGTGTTTCTCATCTGTAATATTCAAGAAGCATCAATAAACGTGAATGACCAGGGAGTGAGAGAGAGCATGCAAAGAAGCCCGTACGTATTCTATAGTCAGGACTTTGGTCAGGTTTTCATTAGTCTGTTCTTTAGTTGAAACTGGTAAAACACATAAAAAATAACTACGTGGCTGGAGAGGGACAAGAAGATTAATGATCCAGAACTATCTTATTTAGAGAGACAGAACTGTGCAATAAATGTTATCAGGACAGCTGCACAGCTGTCTCAGTAAAATAAAAGATTCAGAGGTTTACAGCGTATCAAACACTAACTTGAATCCTCAATGCCTCAGAGAATTTAATTAAAAATACAAAATGTCAAGAAGAAAGCACATATGGGTTTCTGATGTCTTCACGGTGAAGGATTTTTCATCTTTCAAGTAGTGGAGGAAAAGATTCGTTTCCTATTATAATGATACATAGTCATTGTAAATATATATATTTGTGTGTGTGTGTGTGTGTGTGCGCTTAGTCACTCAGTCATGACCAACTCTTTGCGACCCCATGGACTATAGCCCGCCAGGCTCCTCTGTCAATGGGATTCTCCAGGCCAGAATACTGGAGTGGGTAGCCTTTCCCTTCTCCAGGGGATCTTCCCAACCCAAGGATTGAACCCAGGTCTCTCGCACTGCAGGTGGATTCTCTCCCAGCTGAGCCACCAGGGAAGCTCACATATATGTACAATTATATATAAATCTGGCCAAATCCTTTGGCCACCTGATGCAAACCACCAACTCACTGGAAAAGACCGTGATGCTGGGAAAGATTGAGGGCAGGAGGAGAAGGGCACAACAGAGGATGAGACGGTTGGATGGCATCACTGACTCGATGCACGTGAGTTTGAGCAAGCTCTGGGAATTGGTGATGGACAGGGAGGCCTGGTGTGCTACAGTCCATGGGGTTGCAAAGAGTCAGACAGGACTGAGCGACTAAAGAATAACAACCATGTAAATTAGGTCAGAAGATTTTAGAAACTTAAAAAGGTTTATTTCTTTGTTCCCTTCGAGAATCAGCATGTCTAGCAACATTACTGGTCATATTTCTTACAAATCTGAATTCCACTCTTAAACATTTGAGCCAACCGTCTTCCCCTATATCCGTGTTTATATATTCTCACTCGAAACAAGAGGTGAACTCCTCCTAAGTAGCAAGTGTCTTAGTCATCTGTCTATACTACAGGACACAGCTTTGTAAATAATAGGTGATTTTTATTTAGATTTAGGGAAAAAAAAAAAAGCTGTATGAAATAAGTCCCCTAGACATAAACCTTGGAGCCGCAGTCTTTGAAAGATGCGAACATGCGCTCGAGTGTGCAGTTACATCAGTTAGGTTACACGTCTGGCGTACACTGTCCCAGGCGTGTATCCTCCACGAATGGCTGTGGTTTACTATCCGGTACTGTATCGTCACTGTGGTCACTGTTCAGTCACTCAGCTGTGTCCGACTCTTTGCGACCCCATGGACTGCAGCACGCTAGGCCTCCCTGTCCATCACCAACTCCCAGAGTTTACCCAAACCCATGTCCATTGAGTCGCTGATGCCATCCAACCATCTCATCCTCTGTCGTCCCCTTCTCCTCCCGCCTTCCATCTTCCCCAGCATCAGGGTCTTCTCCAAACACTCAGCTCTTCACATCAGGTGGCCAAGTATTGGAGCTTCAGCTTCAGCATCAGTCCTTCCAGTGAATATTCAGGACTGATTTCCTTTAGGCAGTACTGTATAGAGCACAGGAATATGGTATCATTATTCCAAGCCCAGGATGTCTGGAAGGGCATGTAAAACCAGTGGTGATGGAACAGGCAGTACTGCACTATGCTTTACATGGTGCTATACTATAAGATTACAAACTTTTTAATTTATTTTCTGTGTTTGTTTTTTATGTTTTAAATATTTGTGTGACAAGTATGGCTTCCCTGGTGGCTCAGACAGTAAAGAATCTGCCTGCAACGCAGGAGACCTGGGTTTGACCCCTGGGTTGGGACAATCTGCTGGAGAAGGGAATGGCAACCCACTCCAGTCTTCTTGCCTGGAGAATCCCATGGATAGGGGAGCCTGGAGAGCTACAGTCCATGGGGTCACAAAGAGTCAGACACGACTGAGCGACCAACAGTTTGACTTTCGTTACAAACTTATTCCAATGCAGTACTATATAGCCGATTATATTAGGTGGGTACCTAGGCTAAATTTGTTGCAGTTAAAAACCAAAACTGGACTTATGAACTTGTTACTCCCATGTCTTGCGTCCGTCTTTTCTCAGGACCACCCCTCCTCTGTACCATAAACATTTCATCACAATTTCTTAACTCTCCTGAAATAAAATTCATACTCAAGTTTGATCCCTGGGTCAGGAAGATCCACTGGAGAAGCAATAGGCTACCTACTCCAATATTCTTGGGCTTCCATGGTGGCTCAGCTGGTAAAGAATCCGCCTGCAATACAGGAGACCTGGGTTCAATCCCTGGGTTGGGAAGATCCCCTGGAGAAGGGAAAGGCTGCCCACTCCAGTATTCTGGCCTGGAGCATTCCATGGACTGTAGAGTCCATGGGGTCGCAAAGAGTCAGACACGATTGAGCAAGTTTCACTTTCACAGATATTATTATCAGTTTTATAGGAAACAATGCCCATTGCAATATAAAGCATAAAGCAAGACACTATAATTTGTTATGATTCTGTTTTTAAACATGTAAATATTTGGGCACAGTGACACCAGAATGCAGAATTCCACTGCATGCTTATTCCTGTTTCTAAAGAACAACTTGGATATAGGAGGTGTAAGAGACTGTTCAAATAAATAATGATACTTTTGAAAAAAACTGATATTCTGAAATCAGATGAGTTTGGTACACTGTTATAAACCTATCATAAATGCATGATATCAGGAGCAGCTGATACACAAGTTATCTACTCACAACTCAGACAACAAGGGGCATTGTCAAAAATGAAGAGATTTTCCTCGAGCACTGCACAAGGATGCCCAGGGATAGTTTCCAGCAAAAGAAAGTAAAATATTTCTTCGAACCACCTACAGGCTGTGTGCCTACAATCCTCAATACGTAGCAGAACCACAAACAGCAAGCCTTGGGTGTCTATGTACCATAAAGTCAGCTGTGGGCTCTGGAGAGTCATATACAAGTGGACCCCGTGGGTCATTCAGAAGTCGTATGCGCCTGAGGCCCTTGTCTGTGGAGCATCTCAGTGGCTGTGGAATTCCCCCAAGCACCGTGGCAACTAAACCCTGATGCATTGCATGCTACGTCACGTCAGTAGTGTCCAACTCTTTGCGACCCTGTGGACTGTGGACCACCAGGCTCCTCAGTCCATGGGGACCCTCCAGGCAAGAATACTGGAGTGGGTTTCCATGCCCTTCTCCGAAGTATGACCCCTACCCTCCAAATTTCACCCCCACCTTGGGAAGCAGTGGTCTCCCACAGGAAAACCCAATATTCTCTTTCCGCTCATTTCTAGTCTCTCTGAGCATCACCTTTAAGCACTAGTTCAGAATGCTGCTTCTTTTTCTGATCTTCCTGTTTATCTCTGCCTTTTAGAAACACAGTCTGTTCACATTCTTCACTTTTCCCCCTCCCTTTAAGTCCTTCATCCACCCCTGTGTTTATCTTTGTGTGGATAATTAATAACATTTGCCAAGGGACTCTGTTTTTAGTAACACACATAGGTACATTTCCTCAGCAAGAAATAGAGATGATTTTTTTTAAGATTTTTTTCTTTTCATGTAGACCATTTTTTAAAGTCCTTATTGAATCTGTTACAATATCATCTCTGTTTTCCGTTTTGGTTTTTTGGCCGTGACGAATGTGGGATCTCAGCTCCTAACCAGGGATCGAACCCACATCCTCTGCATTGAAGGGCAAAATCTTAACCGCTGCACCTCCAGGGAAGTCCCTATAGGTTGTATTTTTATTATCCAAGTTAATAGGAATTAGCTCCGGGAGATGGTGAAGGACAGAGAGGAGGCCTGGCATGCTGCAGTCCATGGGGTCGCAAAGAGTCGGACACGAGTGAGCGACTAAACGACAAATTTAGTGGGAGACGTTTTGTGAGAATTCAAGGAAATTCAGCCAAAGAAAACTTAGATATAAACTGTTACGCTGATCTATTTCCCTTATTTAATGTGAAATGGCGTTAAACAAAGATACATGTTTCAAATCTTAAGTGTCAAAATACACAAGTAAATATTTCTTTTTTTTTCTTTTTTAATTTTATTTTATTTAACTTTACAATATTGTATTGGTTTTGCCATACATTAAAATGAATCCGCCACAGGCATACAAGTCAGGATGGCCAAAACACTCAATCATCACACTAGAGAAGTTAAATGCAATTGAAAGCACTGGCGTTTCGTGTTGTCCTTGCAGAAGGCACTCAGCACCTCCGATGAATGAACGTGTTCTCATTCATCCGAGAAACAGGCTGCTGCTGTTATGACTGGCCTGGGGGTGTCATTTCTGGGGGGAATGGAAATTTGATAATAAGCTCTGATGTTATCGATGCTGTACTGGGTAGCTTGAAGCCTGGGTTTCAAAAGCTCCTATTCAGGGGCGGTCGTGGCCACGGATAACATTTCAGGGCGGAAGGAACTCATGTGTGTCCCCATTGATGTGGTGTTGACAAGACTTCTCAGCTTCTCCGGACCCTCGAATGAGCCCTCACAGAAGGCTTGGAAGGAAGGCAAATGCCTCCAGCGTTTAAACTTTATTAGGAATGCTTATCTGCATGATGACAGATGCCACCTGCGGCTCTCGTAGCTCAAACGGTCGCTCTACCGTGAGCTTTAGAGACAGCAATTTCGACTTAAATCAGTTCATTTCAGTGTACGTTTATTGAGCACTTTCCAGGCACAAAGTTTCCGGAAATGCACAAGAAGATTTAGAAGGACCGTGCCTGTAGTTGCTTATGAGGTGCTACATGGGTATTACCCATCAAAGGATTCTCCCTCCTCAGGATCAAAGAAATAAGAGTCCTTTCCAGCATGAGCTGGTCACTATCGTTCAGGGGCTCTGTCGTGTCCCTACTCCCTGCAACCCCATGGACTGCAGCACACCAGGTTTTCCTGTCCTTCACCATCTCCCAGAGATTGCTCAAACTCATGTCCATGGTGATGCCATCCAACCATCTCATCCTCTGTCATCCCCTTCTCTTCCTGCCTTCAATCTCAGCCAGCATCAGGGTCTTTTCTAACGAGTTGGCTCACCTCAGCTCACCAAGTCTTAATTGATAGCATCCGCTGAATTACCCTTTTTTTTCCTTTACCCAAGACATCCCACAGGATCCCATGATTAAACTGATTTGAGGGACCTCCCTGGCAGTCCAGTGGCTAACACCTCAAGCTCACAATGCAGGTGGCCTGGGTTTGAACTCTGGTCAGAGAACTAGACCCCACGTGCTGCAACTAAACACCCTGCACGCTACAGCAAAGACCTCTCACGGCCAAATAAATTATTAATAAACATGGAAAACAAACAGTGATGGTGTTCTTGTCTTTAGGACTGAAAACGGGCCATTGCCGCCTGCTTCTTTTAGGATGAGGTCCCTGGCTACTGCAGTCACTGCCCCTCCATGCCCCTCTGAAAAGAGTTCAGGGTGGAGGTGAGGAACTGACCCATCTGTGCTCTGGAAAGACTAGCAGACCAGGTCTACAGATAGTTAGATATTTTCAAGAAATGATTTTTCTTTTGAAACATGTTGGGGACTGGGCCAGGCTACCTAGTTGTTGTTTTTTTTTTTTTTTAACTTTTGTCCTGTTAAGTATTTGTTTTTATTAATTTTTTAAAATGCATTTATTTTTAATTGATTGATGACTGCTTTACAATATTGGTTTCACTTCGGTCATACATCAACATGTATTAATCAGAAATGTACGTATGTCCCCTCCCTCTTGAATCTCCCTCCCACCTCCCGCCCATTCCTACCCCTCTAGGGTGGGAATTATTACAGATTATTACAGAGAATTAGTGGAGAAGGAAAGGGCAACCCACTGCAGTATTCTTGCCTGGAGCATCCCATGGACAGAGGAGCCTGGAGGGCTAGAGTCCATGGGGTCACCAAGAGTCGGACACGACTGAGTGACTAACGGTTTCCCTTTACCCGCCTCTTTGTCCATAAGTCTGTTTCTATGTCTGCGTCTCCACTGCCGCTCGGTGAACAGATTTCTCAGTGGCTACCTAGTTTCTATAATGAAGCTTTGTTTCTAGTATTTATTGATTTATTTCTCTTGGTCATGTGGCATATGGGACCTTAGTGTCCCAACCAGGGACAGAACGCACGTCCCCTGCTGCGGAAGTGCAGAATCTTAACCGCTGTCCCGCCAGGGACCTCCCTGGGAAAAGGCTTAACATGCCCAGTTTCCTGCATCGTCTCATATCTAGAAAGGCCCTAAAACCACTGACGGAGTTAGCAGCTCCTTGCGACTACCGGCAACCCTCTGTGACCGGCGACCACCTTCTGCCAAACATGTGTGCTTCATTGCACAGATCCCCCTTCACTACAACCACGTTCTGCCAAGATACACAGTGACCTCCGCCCGCCCTCTCAGGAGCAGCTCCTCAGAGCCACCTGGGAGGCTGTATCCCATGCCACAGTCTTCACTGTGCGTCCAATAAAACTTAACTCTCACGTCATGCCTTTTTTTTTTTTTCCAGTCGATGCATATATTCTCCTTCATTGATAAATCCAGTTTAGCGGAAAGTTACATTCAATCTACCCAAAGCCAGCCTCATACTCTTATCTACTGAGTTTCCATGATCACCTCTGACACCTGAGGAAGGAACCCTGAACACCAGGAATCTTAGAACAACGTGAAATTCCTTGTCCCCGTGAAGCTGCTTCTGTTGCTAATTTCCATTACTCTCATATCTGCTTGTGCTTTTTCTCCCATTTTCATCTTCGGGGCTCTTATATTTTCTTTTTTTTTTTTAATTCTTAAGTCTCTACCAAGTTGTCATCTTCCTGTGGCCATCAGATTGGCTTTTTCTGACTTTCTTGCGTGTTTCTTTGATTCCTGAACCGTTTTAACACTACCCTAACCCCAAAGATGTCTTCATGAGGGTACTAGAGGACCCACACGTGACAAGTAAGTTGAAAAGCACTTCCCATTTTTTTTCCCCTCTACTGAGCAAACAATTGAGTAAGAGCAACCTTCAAAGCCAAGTAAATGTTTCCAAAATAAATGTTCGCTTTGCCAGAAAATATTTGTGAAGGTATTTCAATAGCTGTAATAAAGCAAATACTTGCATAATGGGTGAACAACACATCAGAAATATTTTTGCATTCCTTTTGTGAGCACCTGTGGTTACTCAAGCTTCATTTCTGACCTGTCCAAGGACTCAAGAGATACGATGGGAAACTATTTGTTCTTCATACCACACACAGTGAACGTAGTAAAAAATATTTCGTCTGCCAAGAGGATTTTTGTAGGGAACACACACCCATTTCAAACTCTGTGCAGTTCCTTGCAGTTCAGTCCTCCCAGTGGCAAGCTGACAGAAGAGGACTGAAAAAGAAGTAAAACTTGGCACCACTGAAAAGCGATTACAGCAGGTCTCGATTTGACGGTGAAGCGCCCTGGGGAAACATTCCCACCGAAGTTCTCATCAGGAATGGGCGCTGCGCTTCCTCGGCGGCCACCACCAGCACAGAGGCAGCCTGGTGAACGCAGGATCAGAGAATTCATCCTTCCGTGTGACGAGAAATTCCATCAAAGTCTACTCGGGGAAAACCAAAACTGGCCTAACTGACATGAAAAGGTGGATTTGTTGTCTAAATGCTGAGGAAATTTAGCAAAAAATAAACGTCATCCCCATAACACCTATTTTTATATATATTGGGGCAAAAATGTATCTCCAGAAATACTTAAAATTGTAATGTTTTAATATATGTTGATACTTTAACATATATTAATTTTAATGATACTGACCTTGCTGTGGCTCAGTGGGTAGGGAACCTGCCTACAATACAGGAAACACAGGCAGACATGAGTTCAATCCCCAGATCAGGAAGATCCCCTGGAGGAGGGCATGGCAACCCACTCCGGTATTCTTGCCTGCAGAATCCCATGGACAGAGGAGCCTGGTGGGCTGCAGTCCATGGGGTCGCAGAGAGTCAGACACAACTGAGCAACTGAGGATACCATGAGAACACACATTAATTTTAATATATATTCATTTTTAATATTTTATATATTGATATTATTGGAGAAGGCCATGGCACCCCACTCCAGTACTCTTGCCTGGAAAATCACATGGATGGAGGAGCTTAGTAGGCTGCAGTCCATGGGGTCGCCAAGAGTCGGACACGACTGAGTGACTTCACTTTCACTTTTCACTTTCATGCACTGGAGAAGGAAATGGCAACCCACTCCAGTGTTCTTGCCTGGAGAATCCCAGGGACGGGGCAGCCTGGTGGGCTGCCGTCTATGGGGTCGCACAGAGTCGGACACGACTGAAGTGACTTACCTTACCTTACCTTACCTATATTGATATTATACTTTAATATGTATTGATATTATATTGCAAAGATACATCTCTACAAATACTTAAAGTTTAACCTTATCTAGTCTACTTTCTTCTTGACACTTATACTTAAAATTCCCTACAATTAAAAATGGAAATGCTGAAAATTCTACTTCAATAAAAGTTTGAATTATAAATCTATAACCCCACCTATAGTTCCTAAACTTCAAAGTTTAGAAATTACATAACAATTCTATGATCTGCTTCAGGAGTTGTCAAGAAGAGGCAAGTTTGTTTGTCCAGCTTCTGTTACCCAGAAAGGGACAGTTGCAGCATTTGGAGATATTTCTGGTTGTCAGAACTGGAAGGAACCTCTGGATCTAGTGGGCAGGGGCCACGGAAGCTGCTAAATGGCCTGTAATTCACAGGCCAGATGCACTACAGACACACAGCCAAAGAAATAAGAGACACAGATTGTAGTGAGCAAACGCATGGATACCAAGGTGGGGAGGGATGGTGATAGGCTGCAATGGGAGATGGGACTGACACATGCATGCTACTGATACTATGTGTAAAATAGATCCCTGGTCCAGGAAGATCCCCTGCAGTAGGAAATGGCAACTCCCTTCAGTATTCCCGCCTGGGAAATCCATGGACCGAGGAGCCCGGTGGGCTACAGTCCGTGTGGTTGCAGACTCAGACACACACACATTCAATAGGTGACTCATGAGAACCCACTGTACAGCTCAGGGACCTCTACTCAGAGCCCTGGGGTGGCCTCAATGGGAAGGACATCCAAAAAGAAAGAGCAGATATATGTGTACATATAGCTGATTTGCTCTGCTGTACAGCAGAAACTAACACAGCATTGGAAAGCAACCAAAATCCAATAAAAAGTAAATTAAAAAAAAAAAAAAAACACAATTATCTAGCCCAAATGATCATAATGCTAAAGGTGAGAAACCGTGGTTTACTTCCAGCATTTATCTTTTCTCAATAAATATAACCTAAGACATGAGAAAATATACTCTTTAAATTAAATATTATGTATTCTGAGGGTCTGTCCAGAAATACAAGTAAACTAGACATGGAATAGGAAATAGTCTTCTGGAAAGTAAAATTCCTTAAATCCCCTTTTCCAAGTTATGATTTCCTATTTTCCTAAAGGAGAACTTAGGAAGTTCTTACTCCAAAAACGTCTCAGCTTGATGAATTTTCCAGAAATTAAAAAAAAAAAAGATTCAAACCTTAAGTGAAACTAAATCAGAAACATCCGACTTCTGTTAGGTTTTTTAATAAGCCACATGGACAAGATTAAAGGTAACGTGTATGTGACAAGTGAGTAAGCACTCATTCTGCCTTCTAGATATTAGGGTGCTTGTCAAAGGAAGGAACTGATGTTTCATCTCCAAAACTCTGATGGCGTGATTTCATTACAGATTCTAATCTTGGTTGCCGGCTGAGCTAGCATGAAGGAAAGAGCTCACCTTCTTTAAAAATTAAAGTGTTAAAATTGAGGACCATCTTAACTCAGTTGGTAAAGAATCTGCCTGCAATGCAGGAGACCCGGGTTCGACTCGTGGCTTGGGAAGATCCGCTGCAGGAGGGATAGGCTACCACTCCAGTACTCTTGGGCTTCCCTGGTGGCTCAGCTGGTAAAGAATCTGTCTGCAATGCAGGAGACCTGAGTTCAATCCCTGGGTGGGGAAGATCCCCTGGAGAAGAGAAGGGCTACCCACTCCAGTATTCTGGCCTGGAGCATCCCATGGACTGTATGCAGAGAGTCAGACATGACCGAGCGACTTTCACTTCACTTTAGTCAAATCGCCAGCAGCTATGGGAACGCTCAGAACACTGTGGTCTACGACTAAATACGGTGACAAGAATACAGCGTTACTTCTGTGCTGCCCTTCCGGGCAAGATGGGCAGCCTACACAGGACGAGGAAATACCAGGTAAACGGAGGGGCACTCCACGCAACGGCTGGCTTGTAAACTTCTACTGTGCCAAGATGAGGAAGGTCAAAGCGGGCTTCCCTGGTGGTCCAGTGGTTGGCAGTCTGCCTCGGAATGCAGGGACACTAGTTCGATCCCTGGTCTGGGAAGATCCCACGTGCCTCAGAGCTAAGGCCGTGCTGAGCCACAGCTACCGAGACCCGCATTCCAGGGCCTGAGAAACACCATGCTCCGCAGTAAGAGAAGCCTCTGCAATCAGAAGCCTGCTCAGCACAACCAGAGCAGAGCCCCTACCCGCTGTAACCAGAGGAAGCCAGTGCACGGCACCCAAGACCCAGCTAAAAATAAAAAAGTAAATAAAGTAAAACAAAAAAGATCTGGCCCTAACAAGGCTCAGGGGATACTTGTCTTGTGTTAAATTGCTCAGTCGTGTCCGGCTCTTGACGACCCCGTGGACAGCAGCACGCCCAGCTCCTCTGTCCGTGGGACTCTCCAGGCAAGAACACTGGAGTGGGTTGCCATGCCCTCCTCCAGGGGATGTTCCCAACCCAGGGATGGAAACCCAGGTCTCCTGCATTGCAGGCGGATTCTTTTACCGCTGAGCCACCAGGGAACCGTGAGTTCTAACTATTGAGGCAGGTCTGGGAAAAAAAAAAGGGGGAGAGAAAAGGAGATTAAAAGGGAAAACAATGGAAAAAGGAGACAAAACGAGGGCCTCCGCCCGGTTCTCGGAACCCCAGCTCTAGCTGTTCATCCCTCCACTGCGGTCGGGCAGGCCAAGTCAGATCTGCATTTGAATTTCAGCACACGAGGCTGGAAACGACAAGCATTCTTTTTTTCTCTTGAAGTGGAAATTCAAACCGGTAACAATATTCCCACTTCGGTCTTGCCAAAGGGACAGACTCCAAGGCTTCAGGCGTAGGATTAAGTTCTTCAGTCCTGTGAGGTGCTACAGAGCGAACCACTTGCCAAGACGTGGAGTCTTCCAGCGGACGGGAGGAAAGCCCTAATGCCTGACACACGGGGGGACTGCCTGAGAACCACAGGAGCACCAAGGCCCTCTCCAGCATCTTCTGCTAGAGACCAGCAATTAACCGATGTTGAGCCTGACTCACTGGGGACTGGGGGAACTGGGGCGACTGTCTGAGAACCAGGGGAGCACCAAGGCCCTCTCCAGCATCTTCTGCTAGAGACCAGCAATTTACCCACGTTGAGCGTGACTCACCAACACTTTTGACTTGTCAATTTTGTAACAATCATAATAAATGAATCCCAGAAAGCTGAAACAGTATTTTACCATCTGGATGCCTTTTAAAAAAATACACACTAAAAGTAAGAAACCTATATTCTAAGTTCAAACTATATATATATATATATATATATTTTTTTTTTTTCAAAGTATTAACGGTTAATCTGAAAAGAGTCTCATGCTGGGAAAGATTGAAGGTGGGAGGAGAAGGGGATGGCAGCGGATGAGACGGCTGGATGGCATCACTGACTCAATGGACATGAGTTTGAGTAAACTCCGGGAGTTGGTGATGGACAGGGAGGCCTGGCGTGCAGCAATTCATGAGGTCGCAAAGAGTCGGACACGACTGAGTGACTGAACTGAACTGAACTGAGACATTTAATAAATGGAGACAAGCAACATTATAGAAAATCAAAACTCCATCTAACCATCACATTTGTGAAAATTATGCTATTCCTATATTTTTTCCCCAGAGAAATTTGCTTTTTATTTTAATATAAATTTGTTCTTTTGTATTGGGGTATGCATTGGAGAAGAAAATGGCAACCCACTCCAGTATTCTTGCCTGGAGAATCCCAGGGACAGGGGAGCTTGGTGGGCTGATGCCTATGGGGTCGCACAGAGTCAGACACGACTGAAGCGACTTAGCAGCAGAAGCATATAGCCAATTAACACTTTTGTGAGTGTTTCAAGGTGAATACAGAGAAGGGACTCAGCCATACACACACATATATATATGTACCCATTTTTAATAAAGAACTGAGATCAGTTGCTAGTATAATTTCCACAAACAAACATTCCTGTTGCCACAGTAGGGAAAATAACATTTTTTAATCAAGTTCAGAAGCCTGGTATTAAACTTACCAGAGGGCAGGGCAAAGGCTAGCGATCCGAGCAGAGATGGGTCTTTTATACTGTAGCACACTGCCCTCTGCAGGTCCTCTATTTCAGAGTCAACATTTTCAGCCATCTCCGTTCTCTGTGTTACATTTGGTTACTTAGTAAAGTTAGAGATAGGTGCAAAGAGTCAGTCGCAACTGAGCGACTGAACCGAACTGAACTGCATGTCTGCTGCTGCTGCTAAGTCGCTTCAGTCGTGTCCGACTCCATGCGACCCCATAGACGGCAGCCCACCAGGCTCCCCCATCCCTGGGATTCTCCAGGCAAGAACACTGGAGTGGGTTGCCATTTCCTTCTCCAATGTGTGAAAGTGAAAAGTGAAAGTGAAGTCCCTTGGTCGTGTCTGACCCTCAGCGACCCCATTGACTGCAGCCCACCAGGCTCCCTCGTTCATGAGATTTTCCAGGCAAGACTACTGGAGTGGGGTGCCATTGCCTTCTCCTAGGATATTTCATTTTCAAATCACACTAGGCTTGGAACATTAGGTCAGATTACAAACAATGGGCAAAAATAAACTTTCAGTTTCTTCTCCAGAAGGAAATATTAAACCACATGCTAAAAAATTTCCACAAAGGAAAGCTGTTTGCCAACCATGTATAATAGACAGATATAAATCTCCTTTAAAGCAATAAAAAAATACAAACTAAAGTTCACCACTACATGCCACGTCTCTTCATTTCGCAATGATGAAATGAATCCCCAGAAAACAAATGAAAAGACATCATAGTGTGTTCATCATAGTGTATTTCTGCATATTTGGTTTTGCTTTAAAAATGTCAGTTTGAGTTGATATATGGCAAAACAATACAATATTGTAAAGTTAAAAATAAAATAAAATAATAAAAAAAAAAAAAATAAAAAAAATAATAAATAAAAATGTCAGTTTGAAAAGAAAGTGAAAGTGTTAGTCACTCAGTCATATCCCACTCTTTGTGACCCTATGGACTGCAGCCCACTAAGCTCCTCTGTCCATGGGAATCTCCAGGCAAGAATACTGGAGTGGGTTGCCATTTCCTCCTCCAGGGGATCTTCCCAACCCAGGGATCGCACCCTGGGTTGCAGGCATATGCTTAAATTAACCCTCTGAGCCACCAGGATATCGGTTTATCTAAAGTTACAGGTTTATCCCTATATTCTATTTATGGCACATAAAATAATTCCACAAATCTAGTGTATTCTGAGTAAGCGTAGTTCAATTCCGAAAGGGGGTGGGGGGATAAGAAATTAAGAATTAAAACTTCAAGATATTAAACGTAAACATAGAAATTTTATCTATCCAATTGACAATTTTAAAAGAATAGATGAGCATCCAAAAGACTTCTGTCAACACAGGTGGAAGGGAGGTAGAAGACCCAAGAGTGGGGGTCGATGGAGAGGGCCGAACAGACCAAGCTCTGGCCCAGCCTGAGGGGACCGGGCGGGGAACTGGGGTGCAGGGGGCCTGAGAGAGTCGTCCTGTGTCATGCTGGCTGGCGGGGCTGTGTCTCCCCGCACCTCAAGCGCTCTTTAGATACGGGTCACCCCAGCGGAGACAAAGCCTTGAGCAGAGGGACACCCTGCAGCTGAAGCAACTCCTAACTGATCGAGTCCTTCCACCTAGAGAAGAAAACAAGGGGCTCAAAGGCCCTTGCTGAGTCATCTCACTTAGGGGAAAACCAAACCCAGCTTTAAGTTCCGCCCTGATGTCCCTACCTGGGACTTACCACCCCCTGCCCAGAACCCTCCCACCCCCTGTTCAACGACAAAAGCCATCTCAACTAAAGAGTGCCCAAAACGTCCTGCCTGACTACCATATCCCTTATTGCTTCCACAAACCTCCCTTTAAATATGCTGCTGCTGCTAAGTCACTTAGTCGTGTCTGGCTGTGTGCAACCCCATAGACGGCAGCCCACCAGGCTCCCCTGCCCCTGGGATTCTCCAGGCAAGAACACTGGAGTGGGTTGCCATTTCCTTCTCCAATGCATGAAAGTGAAAAGTGAAAGGGAAGTCACTCAGTCCTGTCCGACTCTTAGCGACCCCATGGACTGCAGCCTACCAGGCTCCTCCGTCCATGGGATTTTCCAGGCAAGAGTACTGGAGTGGGGTGCCATTGCCTTCTCCAAATGAAATATAACATTTTGTAATCTGGAAACTTGGGTTCAATTTTGAAAACCACCCCAACAAGACCTAAAACTTTGAGCAAATAACCCCTTTAATTCATTACAGCCTGTACTCCAATTGTAGTACCTTAGTGGCCTCTTGAGAAGTGTGTGTGATGCAATGTTAAAAGACAGCAACAACAAGTTTGAAAACTGTAATCATTATGATTAGTTTCAATTGAAGAACCACTAATTGAGGATTACCTTACCTGAGGTTTGAAGAACTGGCAAGATTTGCCAGCCAAAGACCCAAGGACCACGTCTGGAGTCAATAAAAGCCAAGTTTCCTCAGCTTGCCGCAAACAAGGGATAGAGGAGGCATGTGGGGGCCACACACTGGGGAGCTTTGGGCCATTCTGATAAGACAGAGTTGGGAGACTGAATGATTTTTTTAAACAACAGTTTAATTGTGCATATGTCTGCCGTCTATGGGATCGCAGAGTCGGACACGACTGAAGCGACTCAGCAGCAGCAGCACATCTTTATCCATTCCTCTGTGGGCGGACATTTGGGTTGCTTCCACGTCCTGGCTATTGTAGACAGTGCTGTAGTGGACACAGATGCACATGTATCTTTTATAGTTTTTACGGTTTTCTCCAAGTATATATGTCAAGGAGTGGGATCACTGGGTCCTAAATGGGAAGAAATTCCAAAAAAGAGGGGATATATGTATATGGAGAGATGCTTCATTCTGATGTGTAGCAGAATGGATACAACATTGTAAAGCAACTATACACCAATAATATTTTTTTTAAGTTTAAAAAAAAAAAAAAAAAAAACATGAAGTCTCCCTGATTCCTCTCGTGCTCAGCCTGGTTGTTAGACACACTGTCGCCCCTCGTTGCCTGAATAAAGGTCATCTACCTCCGTTGACGTGGTCTCTCCTTTTCTGCCTCAGCCCGAACTGTACCGTACACTAACCGTGCCCCACACACGCACCCACCCAGCCTGGAAGGGGCAGCCCAGTCCCTCTCTGTTCTCCATCCCTGTTTAGGGATCCTGTCCATCTCTTCTAGAGCCTGGCTTCTGCTCCAGGAGGGGAATTCAGCGCTGTCAGGAGGAGAAACCTCGGCTCCCAGTAGCGCATCTCACACTAGACACCCCCTCACCCCTCCGCCTGCCTCTGAACCTCAGGGGTCACCTGTGCTGGCCGCTGGGCTTCCCTGATGGAGCCACACACGTTCTCCTCGCCGAGGCCAGAGCACAGAACCGTACACTCTTGTGCATGCAGCCTCGAGACACGTCTTCCTTGGAGAACGCAGGATCAGCCACCGTTATCAAGTGAAACCAAAAAACACCAAGGCGTCCATTTTCAGGAACAACCAGCCTAGAGGGACAGCCTGCTGGCGGAACAGCCTTTCAGGATCCTTGCGCAGGAAAAGCCAGACAGAGGGAGAGAGTGAAATGCCGAGGATTTTCATTCTGTTGCTAAATTCAAAATATAAAAAAAAAAACAAGAAGGACTTGGGGAGAGTTAAAAAAAAAAAAAAAAAAAATCCAGGTGACCCTCTCGGGAAGACGGCTAACCCTGTGGCATCCCAATAAAAAAATTCGGGAGGGACTTGCGTGCCAAGTGGATAAAAACCCCCTTTGTAATGACTCTGGGTGCACCTCCCACCAGGCAGCTGATCTTGCAAAGACCATCACGAAAGCCTCACTTCTCACTGCACCTCGTGTCTCCCAAGTCCATTCGTTGGGCCGGGGGCTTTATCGCCCACGTCATTAAACAAGGATTGTCAACATGTGTGTGTCTCCTCGGACAATTCATTTCCAAGGGTTGGGCAAGAGCCCACCCTCGGTAGGGCCTGGGTTGGGGGGTCCCTCTTCCTGCAACAAGACCTTCCCGCCTTGAGTCGGGCTTTTGGGACGCAGGTCATCTTGCCGCAAGGGAAGAGTTCTGAGTCCCTGTTGGAACTGTTTCCTTGATTTGCTTTTCGTTGCTTTTTGTTATTATAATCATACATAAACGACCCGCCTCAGAGCATCCTGCCCCTCTGCCTGGCCTTTAAACCAAAGCAAGCACCATTGTTCAGAGCCCTGTCCACCTGGGGATGGCAGGAAGGAAGGAATTAACACACCCTCCAGCCTCGAGGCTTGCCATTGCAGGAGACATTTGCAAGATCAATGGCCTTTTTCCTTCGTTTCCTCATCTCCCCCTTTCTTCTCATTCAGGAAAGAACCCGGCACCCAGAACGCCAATAAGATGGTTACTCTGAGACACTACCATCTCCTTGGTCAGTCTGCTCTCTGAGTAAAGCTGGATTCCTCGCCTCAACACCTCGTCTCTGATTCACCGAGCAAAGTGAGCTTGGACCTGGTAACCGTCCCCTCGGACACACGGTCCCACATTCAATCTCTGACCCCGTCTACCACATCCTGATTCCCTGCTGCTGCTGCTGCTAAGTCGCTTCAGTTGTGTCTGACTCTGTGCGACCCCATAAAGGAAATCAACCCTGAATATCCAGTGGAAGGACTGATGCTGAAGCTGCAATACTTTGGCCACCTGGTGTGAAGACCTGATTCACTGGAAAAGACCCTGATGCTGGGAAGGATTGAAGGCAGGAGGAGAAGGGGGACCACAGAGGATGAGATGGTTGGATGGCATCACTGACTCGATGGACCTGCATTTGGGTGAACTCTGGGAGTTGGGGATGGACAGAGAGGCCTGGCGTGCTGCAGTCCATGGGGTCGCAAAGAGTCAGACACGACTGAGGGACCGAATGACAAGCCATACCCTGAAGGAAAGCAGCAAATCTTCCCAGCCTCAGTGCTCCTTAATTCTCAGTCCTTAATTTATCTTCTTCTCTGGCACCGATGCATCGTCCGGCTTCCATCTGATGCGGGGCCAGGCCTTAGCTTCTTATTCCCGAGTCTGTCTGTTCTTAGATTCTGGCCCTGACACAGCGTGCCATTTTTGCTCAAAGAAACGGGGCCCTGGCAGAAAGACGCGCAATTCCACGGCGCCCAGCACCAGGGGGCGCACTCTGCAAAGGATTATCTATGTGAACCTTTGCTGCCGTTTTTTTCCCAGAACACAGCCCAGCAGCATCTCTCCCGAATAAAAACAACATCTCCAAGTCCATCACGGGCTTTCCAGGGGCCACTAGTAGTGAAGAACCCGCCTGCCAACAACTCAGAAGAGTAAGAGACCCGGGTTAGATCCCTGGGTGGGGAAGATCCCCTGGAGGAGGGCATGGCAACCCACTCCACTATCCTTGCCTGGAGACTCCCATGGACACAGGAGCCTCCTGGGCTACAGTCTCTGGGGTTACAGAAAGTCAGACACGTGCTCACACGCTAAGTCCATCAGAGGCTCAGAGACGCTCTTTACTATTGAGGGTTGGTCTTGGAGAGAAAGAAAGTAACATCACCAGTGATCTCTATCAGGACGAATTGCTAATCTAATATTTGCTGGAAACGCTATACAACTTATAAATCATTCACATGATTGTGCAAGATAAAGAAATCATTCATATGCTAAAGAAACCACCACATTTAATTACCGTTATCTCCACAGCCATTATAAAAAAAAAAAATTATAGGCTACTAGTGTGGGAAAAAAAAAGAGAGAGGCTTTGTGAAGGTCATTCTCTGAGAGCTTATTTTTTAAACGGGAAAGATGGGAAACTGCCTCTGTTCTAAGTTTTACAGGTTTTCCATTTCCTCTGCTTTTTCTCTTAGGTGGCTTGTACGGCATATAAAACCTTTGAGAAATTTGAAATATTGAGTTGTCTTCCCTGAGAAAAATGCAGCCATGTACAGGCATGTGCGGTTTGCAGATGCTCACGACCTCCAAATAGGAAAAGGAGTACGTCAAGGCTGCATATTGTCACCCTGTTTATTTAACTTATATGCAGAGTACATCATGAGAAATGCTGGACTGGAAGAAACACAAGTTGGAATCAAGATTGCCAGGAGAAATATCAATAACCTCAGATATGCAGATGACACCACTCTTATGGCAGAAAGTGAAGAGGGGCTAAAAAGCCTCTTGATGAAAGTGAAAGTGGAGAGTGAAAAGGTTGGCTTAAAGCTCAACATTCAGAAAACGAAGATCATGGCATCTGGTCCCATCACTTCATGGGAAATAGATGGGGAAACAGTGGAAACAGTGTCAGACTTTGTTTTTCTGGGCTCCAAAATCACTGCAGATGGTGACTGCAGCCATGAAATTAAAAGACGCTTGCTCCTTGGAAGGAAAGTTATGACCAACCTAGATAGCATATTCAAAAGCAGAGACATTACTTTGCCAACAAAGGTTCGCCTAGTCAAGGCTATGGTCTTTCCTGTGGTCATGTATGGATGTGAGAGCTGGACTGTGAAGAAGGCTGAGCGGCCGAAGAATTGATGCTTTGGAACTGTGGTGTTGGAGAAGACTCTTGAGAGTCCCTTGGACTGCAAGAAGATCCAACCAGTCCATTCTGAAGGAGATCAATCCTGGAATTTCTTTAGAAGGAATGATGCTAAAGCTGAAACTCCAGTATTTTGGCCACCTCATGCGAAGAGTTGACTCATTGGAGAAGACTCTGATGCTGGGAGGGATTGAGGGCAGGAGGAGAAGGGGACGACAGAGGATGAGATGGCTGGATGGCATCACTGACTCGATGGATGCGAGTCTGAGTGACCTCAGGGAGCTGGTGATGGACAGGGAGGCCTGGCGCACTGCGGTTCATGGGGTCGCAAAGGGTCGGACACGACTGAGCGACTGATCTGATCTGACGACCTCCTTAAAGACCATGCATAGATTTGGGAAGATTTCCGTGGGTTTTAGAATTTGGTAGCCAGGGTGAAGTGGAACACACATTATGTCTGGGTTCCAAGCCTGGGTGGTGACTCCTTACTACCAACACAGCTTTATGCAAAGCCGCACTCTCAGGGACACTCTGTCAGCTCCAGCATGAATATAATTATTTTATGGAATTATACTTTACACAGGGTTTATGGGCATCACACGATAACACCAAGGGAAACCTCTGCACAGAGCTGGCCTACTTTTTTTTAAAAAAAAGACTCAGACTAACAATAATGCTGTTGATATTACACTTCTCACTGTGACTTTCTACAGACTGTCGCCTTTGTCCAACTCTTCTACGCTTCTTGACTCGATCAATCAATTCCCAAACCAGTTATTCCTTTCTCATAAAACCAATGAAGTGTTTACCCGAAAGATTTTCTCCCATTACAATTTGGTTTAAAAACTCTTAATAACCATTCACATTGTATTTAGGCACTTGTGTGCCTAAAAATACAGAAAATTTGACTGCGTAGCCTTGATGGGCCAGGTGCAGGGCTATGTGTGTGCTAAGTCACTTCTGTCATGCCTGACTCTTTGCGACCCCATGGACTGTAGCCCGCCAGGCTCCTCTGTCCATGGGATTCTCCAGGCAAGAATACTGGAGTGGGTAGTGATACCCTCCCCTCCAGGAAATCTTCCCAACCTAGGGATCGAACTTAGGTCTCCTGCGTTGCAGGCAGATTCTTTACCATCTGAGCCATCATGGAAACCCATACTCCATTTATAGCTATTATAAAAATACTAGCTATATTTCTTGTGCTGGACAGTATCTCCTTGTAGCTTATTATTTTATACACAGTACGCTGTACTTCTTATGCACCTCCCCTTGTCTTGCTGTGTTTTCGACAGCGGGAACAGCAGGATCATCCAACAGAAGGCTGAGGACATCAACCCCCGGTGTGTTCTAGCATGCCCTTGCCAAATTACCACAATCTCATACCAAAACCTCTCTGGACTGTCTCTAACCTCGATGCAAGTAAGATGCCTTTGCACGCTTTACTCTGTTGGACTGACAGAAATACGATTAATGAAACAGGATTTGCAGGCATTTGGAAAATCCCATGGATGGAGGAGCCTGGTGGGCTGCAGTCCATGGGGTGACTAGGAGTCAGACATGACTGAGCGACTTCACTTTCACGCATTGGAGAAGGAAATGGCAACCCACTCCAGTATTCTTGCCTGGAGAATCCCAGCGACAGATCAGCCTAGTGGGCTGCCATCTACAGGGTCGCAGAGAGTCGGACACGACTGAAGCGACTTAGCAGCAGCAGCAGCAGCAGCAGCAGAGAACTCTGCAAATCTACATGCAATAGAAGAGAGAGTGAGACAGAGAGACCACGTGAAAAAAAAAATACACGGTATTAGGGCAAGAGAGAGAGAGAAACAGAGAGGTTTCACATTAACGCCAGGATCTGAGAGCCTCTGGAGTCAGAAGGCACTTGAGCAGTTATTGACTCTTGCGCGTTCTCTCCTTTGCCAGACCTCGCTCTGCTGAGACAGGTCATCTACACTCAAGTCCCCAAGCCGCGTTGCATGATTTAAGACACGACTCGAAAAGCGAGGCTTGGCATCCGTGACATTTCAGGCCCTGAAATCACTCTTCTGATGCACAGAGGAGATTTCTATCACAGGAAGAAAAGTGACCTGCATGGCAGAGAAGGTGTTCCAAGCTCCAGACGTCCGTTTTCAGCTTTGTATCACTTTCACTATTTCACCGTCAACCACTGCTTTCGGGGAAGAGTCCCAAGAGAAGGTGAGGGGTAGCAGACCACCCTTTTAATGAAGGTTCTCTGGGGCACCAGGACTTTGAGAGGGTGTGGGAGAGATTGTCCCTGGCGGGGTTAGAGGGTCTGGGATCTTTTTTCTCCTGATCTTAAGTTTAAAAAAGCTTGAACATAATAGAAGAGGTTAAGAAGAACCCTGAAAGGAACATTTTGCCTATTAAATCCTTGCCATGACCGATTTCACATACTCAATTATCTCACTTCAGTATAATGTGAGTCTATGTGTCAACTCTCCAATGGAGCATCTACATTCTCTATATTTGAAAGGATGTTTGCAAAAACTCCTTGCATGTAGCTATTTCTCTCTCTCTTTGTGTGTGTGTGTGTGTACACGTCTATCTCTTAATAGACCTTCTAATCAATGGTTCATAAGCTGCAAGTCTCCAAAGATTCAGGCAAGTCTGGTTCATCCTTTCTCAGTTATAAACAGATGGTTTCCACCAGCTCAGAGCTTTGCTAGGTCTAGAATAGTTTTTGAAAAGTCTACATCTGTTACCTACAGGGAAAACTGAAACTGTTAGCCACGCAGTCGTGCCCGACTCTTTGTGACACCATGGCCCATACCCCGCCAGGCTCCTCTGTCCGTGGGATTTTCCAGGCAAGACTATTGGAGTGGGCTGCCATTCCCTTCTCCAGGGGATCATCCCGACCCAGGGATCAAACTCTGGTCGCCCACATTGCAGGCAGATTCTTTACTGTCTGAGCTATCAGGGAAGTCTGCCCAGGAATGATTTCCGCATCCGTAATGAGTTGGTAACTGGGAATGAAAAATTGAACACAAGTTGCTTTTTCCTTGGCTGTGAATAATAAGCAGCAAGCCCAGAATACCATCTCTAAAAACAGACATTTTATTTAAGAGGCAGCAACATCAAGTCCATTTTCTTCCCCCTAAAACATCGCTTCCAGTCAAGGTTTGGGGGAGGAAAATATTAAATAATGTGTATTTAAGTGAGTAGGGCTTCCCAGGTGGCTCAGTGGCAAAAAATCCACCTGCCAATGCAGGAGACATGGGTTCGATCCCTGGATCACGAAGATCCCCTGGAGGAGGAAACGGCAACCCACTGCAGTGTTCTTGTCTGGGGGAACTCCCATGGGCTGAGGCTCCCGGCGGCCTACAGTCCGTGGGGTTGCACAAGAGTTGGACATGACTGAGCAAGTAAACAACGGCCAGCACCCCATAACTCTGGGCAGGCAAGCAGTGAGTGTGGCCTGTCCGCTGCAGCTCCGTCCCAGCTGAGACAGGAAGCATTGCAGGCGTCCAGGGCAGACACCTGGCAGGCAGCAAGAGAGGTCCGGGAGAGAGAGGGGACTGCTGAGAATAAGAGGTCCTCCACACTTCTGTGTGTTCCCTTGGAAACTGGCCATAGGCCACCTCCTGAAAGCTCCCCAGAGAGGCCCCCACCACAGGAAAGCTCCGTGAAGGCAGCAAAGTGTGAGTCCCTCCATCCTGTGTGACTCTGCCACCCCGTGGACTGTAGCCTGAAAGGCTCCTCTGTCCAGGGGTCTCCAGGCAAAAATGCCAGAGAGGGTTGACATGCCCTCCTTCAGGGTATCTTCCCGACCCAGGGACAGAACTCAGGTCTCCTGCATTGCAGGATGCTTTAATGCGCCAGACCTGACAGGGGATCCCTCTCTGAATAAGCTAGGGGAGACCCTGTCATCTTGGTCAGGGAGTCCTCATTTCCGATGCTGTTAACACCCTCTGAGAAGACAGAGCACTTTCTCAGGGGGGCTCACCCTCTTTGCTCTGCAATGCTTCTACCCACACGCGTGCTGGCGAGTATGGGAGCTCGGGTGGAAATCCCCCCGGCCCTCTGTCTCCCTCCGGCTCTGAGTCTCCTCACCCCTCTGTCTCTCCCCCTCTGGGTGGGGGTACCTTCACCCCTCTGTCTCCCCCTCCGGGTGGAGGTCCCCCCGCCACTCCCTCTCACTCTGTCCCTCCGGGTGGGGGTCCCCTCGCCCCTCTGTCTCTCCCTGGGGGTGGGAGTCCCCCCACCCCTCTGTCTCTCCCTCTCTGTCCCTCTGGGTGGGGGTCCCCCCACCTCTGTCTCTACCACTCTGTTCCTCCAGGTGGGGATCCCCCCACCCCTCTGTCTCTCCCTCCGGGTGGGGGTCCCCTCGCCCCTCTGTCTCTCCCCCTCTGTCCCTCTGGGCGGAGGTCCCCCCGCCCCTCTGTCTCTCCCTCCGGGTAGGGGTCCCCTCGCCCCTCTGTCTCTCCCTCCGGGTGGGGGTCCCCCCGCCCCTCTGTCTCTCCCTCCGAGTGGGGGTCCCCTCGCCCCTCTGTCTCTCCCTCCGGGTGGGGGTCCCCCGCCTCTCTGTCTCTCCCTCCGGGTGGGGGTCCCCTCGCCCCTCTGTCTCTCCCTCCGGGTGGGGGTCCCCTCGCCCCTCTGTCTCTCCCTCCGGGTGGGGGACCCCCGCCCCTCTGTCTCTCCCTCCGGGTGGAGGTCCCCTCTCCCCTCTGTCCCTCCGGGTGGGGGTCTCCCCGCCACTCTGTCTCTCCCTGGGGGTGGAGGTCCCCCCGCCCCTCTGTCTCTCCCTCTGAGTGGGGGTCCCCCTGCCCCTCTGTCTCTCCATCCAGGTGGGGATCCCCCCACCCTGTCTCTCTATCTGGGTGGGGGTCCCCCCGCCCCTCTGTCTCTCACTCTCATACCTAGAGGTGCACAAGAGATCTTCTGGTGAGTGGAGTCTCCACAAATCCATTTTCTAGTGACCGACAACTATTGGAATCCCAACAAAACGAACTGCCATTCTTTTCTCCCATCTCTTTAAGATTTTTTTTTTTTTTTTTTGATGTGGACCACTTTTAAAGTCTTTATGAATCTGTTACAATACTGCTTCTGTGTTCTGGTTTGGGTTTTTGATCCCAGGGCATGTGGAATCCTCGTTCCCCCCTCAGGGATGGAAGCTACATCTCCCACAGAGGAAGGCGAAGTCTTTACTAGTGGACCGGCCGGGAAGTCCCTCCCCTGTCCCCAGACTCTTCACCCTGCGAGTCACTGCTCGTCCTCAGCATGCGTGCATGCCATCCATGACACGCTGAGCGTGTCACAGCACCCCCTGACATCTTGCATAAAGTGCTTCTTCAGTCGCTCAGTCGTGTCCACCTCTTTGCTCCCCCATGAACCTCAGCACATCAGGCCTCCCTGTCCATCACCAACTCTCACAGTTTACCCAAACTCACGTCCATTGCGTCGGTGATGCCATCCAATCATCTCCTATGTCATCCCCTTCTCCTCCCGCCTTCCATCTCTCCCAGCATCAGGGTCTTTTCCAATGACCGACGTATTTTCACCAAAATGATGTTGACTGAATAATGAGTCACAACCTGGGAGTCGAGAGTGTTTTGGGATCTTTTCCAAAGAGCTGGCTCTTCGCATCAGGTGGCCAAAGGACTGGAGCCAAGGATACTTTCAAGTGGTGTGCTTTGCAGTGTGAGCAACCTGCCTTCACGCACTCGAACTGGGGCTTATTTGAGGGAATCCCTTTGCTCTGGGAGCCTCTTCCTACCCCGCAGTGGTGGGTGGGTTCCACTCCCTTCCCTTTCTCACTAACAACTCCCAGGCCACCCTAGTCAGCCCTGCTGGGACAACCCCCCCACCCCAGCTTTTCCCAATGCACCCCCTCCCACAGTCCCAGCCTGGATCCCTGGCCTTAGAAGCCCGTTCCGGGACTCCATTTCTGCACACCTTTCGCCCTCAGAAGGCCCCTGGGGGAATTCCGGGGCGAGAGGACCACAGCCGCTCAGGGACGCCCTTCCTGCCCCGGGGAACCTGGGGAATAAGCCCCCTCCCACAGCCCTGCGGAAGCCAACACACAGGAGTTTGTCCTCAGGTTCTTACACAGGCATTTCTGGCTCCCAGCTGTAAAAGGATCACTGCAGGGCTGCAGCAAAGGAACAAAAGAAAGGGGTCCTGCTGGTTCCTTTATGGACCAACAAGGAAGACAGGGAACGGGAAGAAAGGGTGCGTGTCCCCCGTGCTCCGGTTTCCATCTTTGTAAACACAGGTTTGATCCCTGGGTCAGGAAGATGCCCTGGAGGAGGGCATGGCAACCCACTCCGGGATATGTGCCTGGAGACTCCCATGGACAGAGGGGCCTGGCGGGCTACAGTCCCTGGGGTTGAAGGAGGAAAGAGACAGAGCTGGACTCCGTCTTAGGCCAAGGTTCGAAGATTAGGCTACACGCAGGTCACCATCCCAATGGACTCTGAACTTTGCGCCCTGGTGTCTATGGAAATGGCATACCAATGGAAACCAGACCCTCCGAGAAAAGAGCCTCAGGACTTGGGCTCTCAGTCGCCTAAAAGAATATGCTAATTATCTCTGTAACAGAACAAAGTCATAAATTTCCTTATGTTTATCGGGATATGACCACAGGCCTGTTGATAAATGTCCTCTGTTTAACTATCTAGGCTTATGACACATGAATCATGGGATACCTTTGATTGTATCTTTCTTTTCCTTTGTTCAGACTAGGTTCAGGGAATTTGGGGAGGCAGATTTGGGCACGTACACTTAGGGTATATATCATATTTTCACAAACACTGGTCGGGGTCCTTGGCTAAGAGGAGACTCTGCCTTGGGCCGGTCGGTGTAACCAACTGCACTCCACGACCTGCATTGTCCTTCTGAGTGAGTTTGTTTCCCGGAACGCGAGGCTGCAACACAGTGGCAAGGACCCAGCACAGACACACATAAGTAAGTAACCAATTACAATAAAAAATTGGTAAAGCTGAAACAGTGAGATTTTCTTCTGAGTAACAACAACACTGTTCACCCCAACTTTCAAATGTTTCTAAAAGCGCTGAGCACTCTCTCTCTCCTCCCACAACTAAACAACCAGCTGTCACGTGAGTCCAGGGAGCCAAGCCCCGAAGCCAGTAAAAGTGGCTTTGCGGGTGATACTGGGTGAGTGAAAAGGGGTGATATGCATCCTGCCTTGCTCCTTGGTTGGTGTGCAAAACTCACACTTTTATTGCCTATTATAAAAACCGCACAATCCTAAGTCATAGTTTGACTTCCAAATACACAACACTGAAATCAAACAAATGCAGCTGAGTTATTTCCTGCTTTCAAGGCTACCGTGGCTTAAAACAGACGCTTGCACACGGACCAGGAACACGACTTCCACTTACAATTTGGATTCAAAGGCACCACACAACTTCAAATTAATTTCTAAATAGACTATTGGGATGTAACTTCTTTGTAAACTAATTTGTATTAACGTTCTTTTATTGACAGTATTTGTCCTGCAAAGGAGGAGGGGAGGGGGAGGGAGAAAAGTGAGGAGGAAGAGGAGAAGAGGAAGAAGGGAAAACAATGGCAACAGCAGAATCTGCCAAGCGCCATGCTGACCAACCGCCCTTGAGCAGACAGGCAGGTCACCTGAGCCGTGTCTGTCTCCACAGCAACGTCAGGAACAGCACCTACGTAATAATATCAGTGACTGACTCACACGCACGCATAGCAGTCTTCAGGGCAGGAAGACACCCTTGTGAGGGCGTCTGTTAAAGGACTTGAGTGTCTTTTGCTGTTCAGTCGCTCAGTGGTGTCAAACTCTTTTCAATCTCATGGACTGCAGCACGCCAGGCCTCCCTGTCCATCACCAACTCCCAGAGTCTCCTCAGACTCACACCCATTGAGTCAGCGATGCCATCCAGCCATCTCATCCTCTGTTGTCCCCTTCTCCTCCTGCCCTCAATCTTTCCCAGAATCAGGGTCTTTTCCACTGAGTCGGCTCTTCACATCAGGTGGCCAAAGTCTTCTGAATGTTGAACATCGTGTTTAGAATAATGATGTTCAGGGCTTCCCTGGGGTCCCAGTGGTTAAGAATCCGCCTGCCGATGCAGCAGACATGGGTTCAACCCCCGGTCCAGGAAGATCCTACAAGCCCCAGGGCAAGTAAACCTGTGCACCACAGTTACTGAAGCCTGAGCGTCTGGAGCCCAAGCTCCACAACCAGAGAAGTCACCGCAATGAGTAGACCGCACACCACAGCTAGAGAATCGCCCCAACATGCAGCAACTAGAGAAAGCCCAGGCACAGCGAGGAAGACCCGCCGTAGCCTGCGTAAGGCAGTAAAGAAAGAAGAACGATGCTTAAAGGCAGATGAGAGGGCTGAAGTCTGACCGATCGTTTCACTGATCTTATGGATGGACGGCAGGGTCATACCTAAAGAGAACCCAGCCCCTTGCTGGCCTCTGATGGGATGGAGTTTCTGAGACTTCAGAGCAGAGGAGGAAACCCTGGACTTCTGGGACCCAGCGAAGTCAGCTGTACTCCAGAGGCCTCTGGGGGACCTACGTGCTGGACACCCCCGACCCCTGGTGATGCCTGACACCCAAATATCATCCAGGCCAGCCCGACTGACGCCTGCTGACCTGTGTGCCTGGATGGCCACCAGCTGTGTGCCCATCTTAATCAGGAGCTCAGAGACACCCAGCAAGACAAAGGATGTGTATTGATAACAAACGCCTACGGAGCTTCTGGGCGGGTGGAGGGGGGAAGCAATACTTAGGCGCTGAGTCCTACCCCAGGCCTACCTACAGGAGCGAGGCTTTGCATCAAGGACGCCTCCAAAGCTGACCGACCCTCTTTGTAACAGTTGCCAAAAGCCCCGGATCATTACTCACAAGCTTCCTCACTCCCTATTAGGCAGAGATGCGCACTCCAGTAAACACCTCCCAAACCAGTCGCCTAACGCCAGCCTTCCAGCAGGAATTTTCTCTGTCTTGAGACCATAAGAATTGGCTGTTAACCCATGAAAACTGTCTGTCGGGAGGCTGGCCTCAAGCACTCACACTGTCCACTTTATCTCTGCTCTTTGTTCTTAGTAAGCTTTTCACTCCCTTCTGAAACGCCGTGTCTGGGAATTCTCGTCCAGGTGCTCGGACTGCCTCAACACTGGGCCTCTGTACTGAGTATCCGTGTTTAAAAACAACAGGGCCATATGATGACCTTTTACTTCTATCTTGTTTGTTCCACTTTTTCTATTTCGTATTCAGTGCTCCCGTTTCTCTCGGTTTATGTTTTCCAGTTTCTCCATCTCTTTTTTTTGTTGTTGCTGTTCTTCTTCCTCAAGGCTTTATCATGTGTAATAGAAAAGCTTCTGTACACACACATATGGGGCTTCCCTGGTGGCTCAGTTGGTAAAGAATCCCCCTGCAATGCAGCAGACCTGGGTTCAATCCCTGGGTCTGACAGATTCCCTGGAGAAGCAAATGACAACCCAGTCCAGTATTCTTCCCTGGACAGAGGAGCCGGGAGGGCTACAGTCTATGGGGTCCCAAGAGTCAGATGCAATTTAGCAACCAAGGCACACACACACACACATATAAATAGTATGTACAATATAATCTATATATTTGAGAAATCTTAAAAATTTTTGCCTATCTAAAAAATTGATGACATTTTGATTAGACTTAGTATGAATCAAATGCTACATTTCTAATTTATATTCATTCAAAACTATGATATAGTTCCATGTATTCTGGCAGCTAGTATTACTGCTAAAGGGCTTTCCCTGTTGGATCCATGGTAAAGAATCTGCCTTCAATGCAGGAGATGCTGGTTGGGAAGATCCCCTATTGGAAAATGGCGATTCACTCTAGTATTCTTGTCTGGAGAACCCCATGGACAGAGGCGCCTGGCGGGCCACAGTCCACAGGGTCCCAAAGGGTTGGACATGACTGAAGGGACTGGGCACACATCCATATTGCTGCTAAAAGTCTAGAAAGTTTATTACCTTACTGATTAAAAGAGAATTTTTTTGAATTGGAGTTGAAACTTCTAATCCAATTCTGAGTCTATAAAGAAAGACCATGTTGTAAAGAGAAAGGATGCTGTAATCACGCCGGGGTTACTCATGCGAATCTCCCAGGGGCCTACAAATCCCAAAATGCTTCTGTATGAGTTTGCTGCCACAACACAGCACCCTAGCCTGGACGCTTCCACAACACAATCGGACTTCACGGCTCTGGAGGCTGTCAGCCCGAGATCAACATGCAGGCAGGTTGGCTACTCGTAAGTCCCATCTCCTGGGCGTGGAGACAGCCATCTCCTCATTGGGTCCTCACGCGGTCGTCCCTCTGGGTGTTTCTGTGTCCACATCTCTTCCTATAAGGCCATGGGTCAGAAGGAATTAGGGCCCAAGCTAATGACCTCATCTTAGCTTCATTACTTCCTTGAAGCCCCATCTCCAATTACCGTCACCTTCTGAGGCCCGAAGTGACAGGATCTCAACATATCATTTCTGGGGGTGACACCATTCAGTCTAGAGCAGCTTCTCAGAAAAAAAAAAAAATACACACACACACACACGCATATATATATTTCAGGGCTTCCCTGTAGCTCAGACGGTAAAGAATCGGCCGGCAATGGAGGACACCCACGTTCGATCTCAGGGTCTGGAAGACACCCCGGAGGAGGGCATGGCAACCCTCTCGAGTATTCTTGCCCAGGAAAAATCCCATGGACAGAGGAGCCGGGTGGGCTACAGTTCACGGGGTTGCAAAGAGTCAAACATGACTGAACATGCATGCATGCAAGGGCTCACTTAAGAACAGGTGAGTTTGGGTCCTTTCAAATATAACTGAAGCATAAATAATATACCATAACATATAGAATAAAAAATAAATAAAGAATAAGAATAAAGAATCATCAACCACCTGTTTTTTGGCAGGGAGGCTAGATTTTGGGTGATAAAAGGAGGTGAAGAAACAGACTACATTGCTTGGACTTCCCTGGTGGGCCAGTGGTTAGGACTTGGCCCTTTCACTGCCAAGGGCCCAGGTTCAATCCGTGGTCAGGGAACTAAGATGTCATAAGCTTGGTCAGGGAACTAAGATCTCATAAGCCAGGCAGCACAGCCGATAGGAACAGAATGAAGGGACGAAAGAGGCAATTAAATGGTTAATCCCACTAGGGGATTATACGTGGAAAACTATGGGAAACTCCTGTACGTTAATGATTCCTCAAGAAAGCAGGGTGGCTTAACCACAAAACCAAGCTGGCTTGCTTAGCAACAAAAGCATGCTACAGGAGCACGGGCCGTGCCCCCAAACTATGAAACAATGGCGGCGGGACCCCACATCCTGTCCCGGGAACTCAGTGAGTTCAGTTCAGTTCAGTCGCTCAGTCGTGTCCGACTCTTTGCAACCCCATGGACTGCAGCACGCCAGGCCTCCGTGTCCATCACCAACTCAGTAAGTTAATGACTTTCAAAACAGGCTCTGTGCACATAAGAAAAAATCATTTATGGGAAGGTGACTTTTCACAACAAAAAGACCCTTGTTGTACTCGAACCTGAAAATATTTCTCCCAAGTGCTTTATGAGAGTCCTGGCCTGACCACATGGGGACAAATTTGCCTGCCCTACCTGGGGGAGGAACATCATGATGATGGAAGACATGATCTTGTTCAAGAGGAAGAAGGAACTTCATGATGATTCAAGAGAGACAAAGGTCTTCTCCCCGACTCCTTCCTCTGAGTATAAAACTGCAGCCCACCGCGTTCTCAGGGTGGCATTTCTTGCCCACCCGCTTGGAAGCCTCAGAAGCATCCTATTCCATTAAATCATTCTTACCTACCACTTTGCTCTCGCTGAATTCTCCTCTGCCTTGACATGAAGGACCAGGGTTACCAGAGCTCCTCGGAGCCCCTTGAAATGACACCAGTTGGTTTCACAGCCAGGGGGAAAAAAAAAAAAAAAAGGACTATATTTGCAAATGACTACCAGCTGTGAGTGAGAGGAGATTAAAAATAATGAATATCCATACTGATGTAATTTGGGAGAAAATGCATGAAATATACCCCTGTCTCTTCCACAAGGCAGTTCCTGGAAGGACTGCTTCCTCCCGTCCTGTTCCTCCTGTCCTGAACGTCCCCCCGTGTCCAGCCCAGTGCCTCTGCTGAGACCTCCCCTCGCCCCCTCGCCACACACCAGCACACTGAGTCACTCCCGGGGGCTGCTTTCTGGGTCCCCCGTGCCTGTGTGTGCTGAGTCACTCAGTCGTGTCTGACTCTTTACAACCCCGTGGACTGTAGCCCCGCGAGGCTCCTCTGTCCATGTGATTCTCTGGGCAAGAATGCTGGAGTGGGTGACCATACCCTCCTCCGGGGCATCTTTCCCGACCCAGGGATCGAACCCACACCTCCTGCATTGGCACTGAGCCACCAGGGAAGCCCGATTGTCCCCCACAGAGAATCCCTACAACAAACCTGGTCTCCTCTGTGCCAAGGTGGCTCCAAACGGAGGCTCTGGAGGGGAAAGGGCAGCCAGCCTCCTCTCCAGCACTTCAGCTCAGTCGGGCATTCCCAGTTGTACAGCAGAAAGTAACAACATTATAAAGCAGTTATTGCTATTCAGTTGATAAGTCACGTCCCACCCAAAGGACTGCAGCACGCCAGCCTTCTCTGTCCTTTACCAACTCCCTGAGTTTCCTCAAACTCATGTCCATGGAGTCAGTGATGCCATCCAACCACCTCATCCTCTGTCGTCCCCTTCTTCTCCTGCCTTCAATCTTTCCCAGCATCAGGGGCTTTTCCAATGAGTCAGTATTTTTGCGTCAGGTGGCCAAAGGATTGGAACTCCAGCATCATTTCTTCCAATTACACGCCAACCTAAGACAGAATGAACTACAGGCTTCTCTGGTGGCTCAGTGGTAAAGAACCCGCTTGCCAAAGCAGCAGACGTGGGTTCCATTCCGGGTCCGCGGAAGATTAGTTGCCTCGAAGCAACTAAACCTGTGTGCCACAACTTGGAGTCTGTCTTGGAGCCTGGCAACTGCAACTCCCGAAGCCCAGGAGCCCTAGGGCCCGCGGTCCACGACCAGAGAACCCCTGTGATGAGAAGCATGTGCACGGCAACTAGAAATGAGCCACCGCTTGCCGCAAGGACAGAGAAGCCTCAGCAGCGACGTAGACGCAGCACGGCCAGCAGTAAAGAAAGAAAATTATAAACAACAGGGAAATAAAATATTTAGAAACAGAAAAAATTAAAAATAGAATAAACAGCTCTTTCCTTCCTTGCCTCTTGTGCCTGCCAGAAGTTTTTACACAGAGAGACTCTTCACTGAAATAATGGGATCTGCAAACTAGCCTACAGAGGACCAAATCCAGGCTAGGCCCTGCGATTTTTTTTTTTTTTTTATGGCCCAAGAGATAAAGAATATTTTTTAAATCTTTTTTTTAATCGTTGAAGAAAATCAAAAGCAGACTTGGTGACCCATGCAAATTATTGACATTGACATTTCAGTCCTCAACAACCTTTTTACGAGCACACGGACACCCTCATGGGTTCAGGCACTGCCGGTGGAAGCTTCTGCAGCATACTGCAGAGCGGAGAGGTTGCGAAGACGAAAGCATTTACTGTCGACACAGAACAGGAAAAGCCTGCTGATACCAGCCTGAAAGGTAACCCTCCACTCTCTCTATTCTAGGACTTAAGTCAGACTTGACCGGCTGGCCGCCCAGCTTTCCTTTTGATATGCAAAGCTGGCCGCAAATCCCCATTCTAGAGAAAGCCTGCCTTTCAGGATCACTAGCTTCACCTCAGGCTCTCAAAAAGACTTTGAGGGTGGAGGTGAAGGATGACCTCATTATTTCTTCTTTCCACTCCTGCTTTAGAAATCCTTATCGGGCATTTTAGATAAAGGATGATTCCGGCTCCCCTGAGGGGGTTGGGGGGCAGGAGAGGCTGAGCCCAAGGACAAGCAAAAGCAACAGGAATATTTTTCAGCAACTATCACCTTCGGTGCAAACACAAATGACACCGTGGAGGGTGAGGAGGAGCATAACACAGTCAACAGAGCAGGGGCTGTGGGGCTTAAGGGGACGGGAATAACTGGGGGGCTGAACAAGACCCCGCAGGGCTGAGGAGGATGCGGGGAGGGGAGACAGGAGGGAAGGGCATAGCCCACCTCCCCCAAAAAATAATGGAAGCAAAAGTCTCAGAACCAGGAGGCAGGGGTGAGGAGTGAGGCTCAATGTTGTTCCTCCAGGAGCTGGACACTATCTGCAGACTAGGAGATCCTGCAAAACTCAGTGACCCCTTAAAAGGCAAGCCGTTAAAAAAAAAAAATCATTGCAAATTCACAGAACCTTGATGAACTCATTGGTGGTAAAGGTTGATAACAAGTACTGTCCTTCACAGCTGTTACAGTTTATGGCAAGAGTAAATTTTGCAGGTATTTTTAAAATTTTTTTTAAAAAGTCAAGTGGTTCCTCTTCCCCCATGTTCTGAAGCAGATGAACCAATGTTGCAATCACTCCAGATACATTCTGTCCAAGTGCTAAAGGGGATTCGATAAGTCTTGCAACCAAGGTGCTCAGATTTAACTGCCTGCAGGCAGCACGTTGAGAGAAACTCAGGAAACATGCAACTCAATCACGTCCTGTACACCCTAATGACACCCTATCTCATGAACACAAGGACAAACACAAATGAGAAGGACCAAGAAGACAGGGCTCGGGGAAAGGGGAACCAGAGCAACAGGACAGCCTCTTCCTGAGCTTGGGGAAAGGGCAACCCCAGCATAGGGACGGCCTCTTTCTAAGCTCAGGGAAAGGGCTCTTCCTGTCTCATTTTCCCCACAAGCTTCACACTCTGCTCTTTCCGAGCTAGGTGCTCTGTGAACCCTTGTGTCTTTAACAGTTCTGTTTTTTGAGGGTTTTTTTTTTTGGCTGCTGCTGCTAAGTCACTTCAGTAGTGTCCGACTCTGTGCAACCCCATAGACAGCAGTGCTCCAGGCTCCCCCGTCCCTATGAGTCTCCAGGCAAGAACACTGGAGTGGGTTGCCATTTCCTTCTCCAACGCATAAAAGTGAAAAGGGAAAGTGGGCTTCCCTGGTGGCTCAGTTGATAAAGAATCCATGTGCAATGCAGGAGACCCCCGGTTTGATTCCTGGGTCCAGAAGATCCCCTGGAGAAGGGAAGGGCTACCCACTCAGACATGGCTTCAATCCCTGTGTCGGGAAGATCCCCTGGAGGAAGGGCATGGCAACCTCTTCCAGTATTCCTGCCTGGGAAATCCCGTGGGCAGAGGAGCCTGGTCGATGGGGTCTCAGAGAGTTGGACACAACTAAAGCAACTGAGCAGGCACACACACATTTGATAAACAGCATTCTTGCCTGGAGAATCCCAGGGACGGGGGAGGCTGGTGGGCTGCCGTCTATGGGGTCGCACAGAGTCGGACATGACTGAAGCGACTTAGCAGCAGCAGCAGCAGCAATTGCAATGAACACTCCAAGATACACGATTCCCAGGGACTTCCCTTGTGGTTCAGTGGGTAAGAAATCCGCCTGCCAATGCCAAGGACACAGGTTCCATCCCTGGTCCGGGAAGATCCCACATGCCTTGGAGCAACTAAGCCCCATGCACGGAAACTACCGAGCCTGTGCTCAGAAGCCACAAGAGAAGCCACTGCAGTGAGAAGCCCACAGAGTGAAACACGGTGTGAAAAGATAGGCAATTCCCAATCGGGAATCTCAAAGGAATGACCATGAGTCCATAAGTGGTCATGATTGTGACCAAAAAAAAACAGGAAATCACGGGGAGTGTAGTTTATCTTAATTTATAGAGCAGATGTTGGTGTTGAAGAAGACTCTTGAGAGTACCTTGGACTGCAAGGAGATCCAATCAGAGTCCACAAAAGGAAATCAGTCCTGAATATTCATTGGAAGGACTGATGCTGAAGCTGCAACTCCAATCCTTTGGCCACCTGATTCAAGGAACTGACTCACTGGAAGAGACCCTGATGGTGGGAAAGACTGAAGGTGGGAGGAGAAGGGGATGACAGAAGATGAGATGGTTGGATGGCATCACCGACTCAATGGACCTGAGTTTGCGTAAAGTGCCGGAGTTGGTGATGGACAGGGACGCCTGGGGTGCTACAGTCCACGGGGTCACAAAGAGTCGGACATGACTGAGCGACTGAACTGAACTGAAAAAGCAGATATGTTTTAAACTACTGAGTGAAAATAAAGTTACACAGTTTCTTCCCAGGATTCCTTTATAGAAAGAACTACCTGCAGACCCTTGCAGAATGCATCTGAGCAGCATGACAGAAAGACAGGAGCTAAGAAAATATCAGGTGATTTTTTTTTTTTCCACTGGACACCTTCCAGCCTGAGGGGCTCATATTCCAGTGTCGTCTCTTTTTCCCTCTTCACCCTTTCACGCATCTCCAGGCAAGAATACTGGAGAGGTTTGCCATCCCGTCCTCCAGTGCATCACAGTTTGTCAGAACTCTCCACTATGACTTGTCCATCTTAAGTGCTCCCGTACGGCCTGGCTCAGAGCTTCGCTGAGTTACACAAGCTTTGCCATGACCAGGCAGTGATCCATGAAGAGGCCCAGAAGAGATAGTGCTAATTTATTATACACTGCAATAGCAAATTAAAAAAAAAATTTTTTTTAACCAGTTAATCGTAAAGGAAATCAGTCCTGAATATTCATTGGAAGGCCTGATGCTGAAGCTGGAAAGCTCCAATCCTTTGGCCACCTGATGCAAAGAGCTGACTCATTGGAAAAGACTCTGATGCTAGGAAAGATTGAAGGCAGGAGGAGAAGGGGACGACAGAGGATGAGATGGTTGGATGGCATCACCGATTCAATGGACAAGAGTTTGAGCCAGCTTTGGGAATTGGTGATGGACAGGGAAGCCTGGTGTGCTGCCGTTCATGGGGTCGAAAAGAATCGGACACGACTGAACTGAACCGATCCTTTTTTTCCCTTCGATTTTGGCTGTGCTGGGCCTTCATGGCAGCATGCGGGCTTTCTCGAGTTGTAGTACGTGGGCCTGTTGCCCTCAGCCTGTGGGATCTTAGCTAACCGACCAGGTATTGAACCCTAGTCCCCTGCATTGGAAGGCGGATTCAACCACCAGACCACCTGGGAAGTCCCCTGGAAAGGATCATGTTTTCATGTCTACTGTCCACCTAACCTGTTAATCTTACACACATTTTCTGTCATTAGCTCTCATTTATGACTTAACACTCAAGAATAATGAAAAATAAAACACAAATTCTGCACAACTAAAGGTCATTCCCAAGTGAAACATGCTTTAATCTTCTAAAACCGGTAGCCCAACTTTGATCCAGAGATGCACCCCCAGTTGTAACCTGCAGGAGACATGCTTTCTGGCTGATTCACTAACTTGGGGATCAGCCAGGCAGCAAATTTGATCATGTGGATCAGTAATTAACCAAGGTTCCCGTTAGGCTTCCCTGGTGCCTCAGCAAGCAAAGGAACTGCCTGCAATGCAGGAGTCAGGGGAGATGCAGGTTGGACCCCTGCATCGGGAAGATGCCCTGGAGGAGGGCATGGCAACCCACTCCGATATTCTTGCCTGGAAAAGCTCAGAGACAGAGGAGCCTGGCGAGCTACAGTCCATGGGGTTGCCCTGAGTCAGACATGACTGAAGTGACTGAGCATGAACACAAACGATCCTCAAGGAATAAAGACTGCGTGTATTTTTTTTTTTTTTTTTGATGTGGACTACTTTTAAACCCTTTATTGAATTTGTAACAATATTGCTTCTGTTTCATGTTTCGGTTTTGTGGCCAGGAAGCATCTGGGATCTTAACTCCCCGACCAGGGATTGAACCCGAACCCCCTGCGTTGGTAGGCAAAGTCTCAACTTTACCTAGCTTCTCAGAAAGTTCCACTCTATGCTCAATGTGAGCTCCATCAAAACTCCAGCTGTATTATCCTTTCTAGATATTCTGCACTGTAGAGACACTCATTCAGTAGTACTTACCTTGAGTGCCCTTCTGAAACAGAATCCTTCCCTAAATATCATTTTGTGGGTTTCAAAAAAGGTGGCCAATATTCAATTATTCTTAAGGAAACAGCTCAGAAAATTGGAATTAAAAAAAAAAATTCAACTGAATACTAATTTGACTCAGTGCCTTTTTCTTATTCAAGGACAAACATAATCATTTTTTAAAAGAGTTCTAATATCCGTCATCTATAAAACCTATGAAAGCTTTAAACATTACTGTCTTGCCATCAAATGGCATACGCGGGGGAAAAAAAAAACTACACGCAGTTTTACTACTCAAGGAATGAGAGTTACTATTGGAGTCACAGAATCGCTATTACGGTTCATATTAATGCCTCATGAATAAAGTTCTAAAAGAGAAATGTGTATGTATTGGGACTTAGAGCAAGGGCTATATACATTTATGACATCTATAAATTCACACAGAACTCTGTAGCTGGCTACTTTCTTTCACACACACACACACACACACACACACACACCAGCTCTCTGTGAGGGTCCCCAAGTAACACCATGGAAGAGTTGTTTTTCCTACTACCTCTTCACGGATGGTTTGGCTGAAAGCCACGTGTCACAGTGAACTTGCTGAGGATCAACAGTTCAAAGGTCCACCCACACCCAAGACTTCCATTTCCAAGTCACATGCCCTTTCACATTATATATATATATATATATATATATATATATATATATATATATATATACATTTAACTTAATTTGTAAAGAGTTTCTCTTGTGCAAAATATCCCCTGTGTCATTTAAAGTAGTATTATGTAACTTTTGGGCTTGTAAAAAGCCTACTAGAAAAAAAGCTATTCATTTATGTTATTTATTTTTGGCTATGCTGGGTCTTCGTTGCTGGGTGGGCTTTTCTCTAGTTGCAGAGAGCCAGAGGCTACTCTCTGTCACGGCGCGTGGACTTCTCTCCGCGGTGGCCTCTCTTGTTAAAGAGGACAGGTCCAACAGGTATGGCACACGGGTTTAGATGCCCAGTGGCAGGTGGGATCGTCCTGGGTCAGGGATCGTACCCACGTCACCTGTAGTAGCAGACGGATCCTTTACCACTGAGCCACCAGGAAAGCCCGTTAAATGTCTATCTGAACTATTAAAAATGATGGCTACTTCACTTACAATGTGAAAAGTACAGAGATTTAATGTAATGACTCTGCATTTGATTTTATTTGCACTCTCTTTTATAACTGGTTACCAGTTTCTCTGGTCTTCCCTCATGGCTCAGATGGTAAAGAATCTGCATGCGAGGCAGGAGACCCGTGTTTGGTCCCTGGGTCAGGAAGATCCCCTGGAGGAGGGCATGGCAACCCACTCCAGTCTTCTCGCCTGGAGAACTGCATGGCAAGAGCTGGACACGACTGAGCGACCAACACTGTTACATTTCTTTCACCAATTTCCCCATCCTTGCTTTGTTGCTGTTCAGTCGCCAGGTTGTGTCCGACTCTTTGTGAGCCCACAGACCGTACCATGCTAGGCTTCCCTGTCTTTCACAATCCCACAGACTTTGCTCAAACTCAGGTCCATAGAATCGGTGATGCCATCCAACCATCTCATCCTCTGTTGCCCTCTTCTCCTTCTGCCTCCAGTCTTTCCCAGAATCAAGGCCTTTTCCAGTGAGTTGGCTGTTAACATCCAGTGGCCAAAGTTTCGGAGCTTCAGCTTTAGCATCAGTCCTTCCAATGAATATTCAGGGTTGATTGCCTTTAAGACTGACCAGTTTGATCACCTTGCAGTACAAGGGACTCTCAAGAGTCTTCTCCAGCACCACAGTTTGATTCTTAGAAGCTCTTCATTGATTCTTCAGCGCTCTGCCTTCTTTATGGTCCAGCTCTTATACCCGTACATGCCTACTGGAAAGACCATAGCCATGACTATACAGACACCTTTGCTAAGTGGGTCTTTAAAATCCAGGCTGATATCGCCATGCTGGAGTAACAAGATTCACACGTGAGGCAAGAGAGAAAGTTGAGGTGGGGGTGGGGGTGGTTATTAGGATCCCAGCATGTGTCATCTGGGCATCAAGCTGACAGAGCCTGCCTTTTCCTACTTTTAGGATCCACCGCGCATCGTATGTTCTCCCAGCAGGATGGGTGGACAGACCGCAGTCTGAGTGAGAAACCAGACTGGGGGTCCTTCTTTCAAAGTGCTGTCTGAACAGAAGGCCCAGGGCCTGAAGGCAAAGGAATGAAACGGAGGAGCTTGGTTCAAATTCCACTCTAGCATCGTGCTTGCTGACAGAGACGATGACTTGTCATCATATCACGGAGTCTATAAGCAGGGACTCGCCAAGTCCAGTGCCAGAAGTGACCGCAGCCCAGTTCCATCAGCCTGGCCCTTATTCCCGCTGTCTATCTGAAGCGCCTCACGCTGTGAAGCCTCATGCTGCGTTTAAGCACACCGATCTCAGCCTCCTGACGTCTTCTGACTGGCTCTTGTGATAGCCTTCGGCCAGCCTATCTCTCTTGCACTGGAGTGTATTTGCAATGCCGCCTTCCGTGGGTGAGCTGGAATAACACACCTCAGACTTTTGAACACAACACTAAAACATCTTTTTTTTTTTCCAAGTGCAATCATGCATTGACTTTATTCCCTTCTATTTTTGGCTGTATTGGGTCTTTGTGGCTGTGCATGGGCTTTCTCTAGTTGAAGAGAGCTACTAAAGGGGGTCACTCTGGTTCCGAAGCACGGGCTTCTGATCGCAGTGGCTGCTCTTGTGGCGGAGCATGGATTTTCGGAACACGGGCTTCACAGGTTCTGGCGCATGGGTTTTTTTTTTTTTTTGCTCCACAGCATGTGAGCTCTTCACAGACTGGAGATCAAATCTGGGTCCCCTGCACTGGCAGGCAGATTCTGAACCACTGGACTGCCAGGAAAGTCCTGCACTTAAGAATCTTAAAGCCCCAAAAAAGATGGCAAAGAATCCACACAAAAAAGTGAAAATACAGACTTCATTCACTCATCAGATCATTCCTTTGACACGTGCCCTGATCTCCTCCGGTCATAAAGATGATGAGGAATTGAAGCCACGGTACCCGCATGGACAACTGGAATTCAGGCTCTGGGTGACCCTCCATGGGGCCGCTTTGAAAATGAAGCTTGATCCTCAGCCCAGCCCAGTGTATTCCCAGCTCTCTGCCTTGGAGCTGAAGGTGAGACACTGATACCTATGCCTGCCCCGCAGCTCAACCGGCATGAACGGGGTCACTCAGGGCGGGGACAGGGACACGGAACCTCACTTCTCTCCCTCTGGCCACCAGCCCTCATCAAATGCCAGGGTATGTCCGCTCCATACCGAGAGCATGCCTGTCTTTCCTTCCGCTTTGCTTCCATCCAGATCATCCCATCCGTATTTTGAAAAGTGTTCTCTTTAATGAATAAAAACATTTTTTGTTTGTTTGTTTCGATCACAATGAAGTTTAGAAACTGCTGAGCCACGGGCCCACTTAGAGGTAAGCCTCCCTGATGACCTGCGTTTTCATTTCTGCTTTCAAATCATTTCCCTACTGGGAACAGGCCACGCGCCCAAATCCCAGGATGGCTGGTTTGGAGCGATGACCCGCGGGTGCTCGTTCTGGTCACACTTCTCCCCGTCTCCCAGGTGGACTCAGTCTCTGCTTTCTCTTGCCTGAACCTTTATGGATTTCCCTAATCTTCGACGGCAACTTCTACCCCTGAAGCTACAGAAAAGCCCTTGTCCCTTGGGCCCCACCTCCTAGCTTTACACTCTGTCCTGTCCTAGAACTAACTAGAAACGGGTGTGAGGACGGGTACCCCTCTGGCCACTGCCCTTCAGCTCTTCCTCTCCTCCACATGGATCCCACCGTCAGCCAGGTTGGTTACACCACAGCCTAACTAGGGGTTACTATTACACACGTGTGAATCTTTGCACACATGTAGGTATGACGGATGTGTATGCATGTGGGTGGGTATGTGTGCATACAAAGAAAGCTGTGTACATATTTCTGTGTGTGTGTGTATGTATACGTCCCATCTTCTCGCTGGGAAGCAAATACTATTTTTACATTGTCTACAGGCAGACTTCTCAGGTGGCGCCAGTGGTAAAGAACCCGCCTGCCAATGCAGGAGATGTAGGAGACATGGGTTTGATCCCTGAGAAGGGAAGATCCCTTGGAGGAGGGCATGGCAACCTATTCCAGTATGCTTGCCTGAAGAAGCCCCAAGGACAGAGGAGCCTGGCGGGCTATAGTCCATAGGTTCACAAAGAGTTGGACACGACCGAAGCGACTTAGCATGCACGCACACATGGACGCAGGATGGGAAGGGGAGGGTGGGGCAGATTGGGAGATTAGGATTAATTCATATACACTACCATGTCTAAAATGGATGAGATTGTTGGAAGGCATCACCAACTCGAAGGACACGACTTTGCACAAACTCCGGGAGATGATGAAGGACAGGGAAGCCTGGTGTGCTGCAGTCCATGGGGTCGCAGTTGGACTCGACTAAGTGAATGAAAATCAAGATGTGCGTAAAAGAGCCAGCTAGTGGGAACTAACTATAAGATACAGGGAGCCCAGCTCGGTGCTGTGATGACCTAAAGTGTGGGGTGGAGGGGTGGGTGGGAGGCCCATCAGCGAGGGGATATTGTATACAGACAGCTGATTCAGGGTGTTGTACAGTGGAAACTAACACAACGCCGTAAAGCAATTACACTCCAATAAATAAATAATAAAGAATGCAACTAGCACATTAAAAAAAAAGGTGTCTACATGATTAAATGTGCTCAGAAAAGGACCAGATTAGCAGGTATGGTTTGAAATCATAAAAAAAAAAAAAAAAATGTCACCAGTGAACTGCTGAACTCTAGAACTACTGTTCTTTGCAGCCAGCAATCACCATTTCAAATGCCCCTGTTTTGGCCACATGACTATTAAATGAAGGGCTTTATTTTCCAACTAAACATTTCTGAAAGTCCGTTGATTTTATTTTCAAAGCGAATGTAAGGAAACACGTAAACAAAAAAACCGCCTCACAAGGACATGGGTTGTATGAAAGAAAGAAAATCTTCCTAAGGAGAAAAATAAGAATAAACGATGCTATACACGGGGCTTTTTTATGAGTTTTCAGAAACACTCAGGAAAAAAGCAGAAAGCAGAGTTGAGGTGTCAACCAAGCTCACTGGTGTCAGACATCACACACAATCAAACCCTAACCCAAGTGCCTGTCCACATATCATGTGAGAAGCAGATTTAAAAACGTTCATCTCACGATGACCATGGTTCATGCGGGGAATCGGAGAACCGTGAGACGCATGTGAAAACGTATAGAGCACGCTGGTTGCAGAGAAATTAAACAAGGTAGGGGGTGGGGAGGAGAAGCCACTTACAGGGAAAACAAAGTTGGAGACACACAGTGGACCTGTGTTCTCACCCAACAAGAGAACCATAAGTAAATCACAAAGCAGCAGGAGAGGTGGAAATAAGGCCCCACGGAAAACAGCGTTTCCTTGGAAAGAATTCATGATCTTGGAGAAGGAAATGAAGCCAAGGTATTCAGCTCTGAGACAGAAGAGTATTTCATACGGAAATGTCAGCCCCAAAGCAAACAGACAGGAAAAAGAAACAAAGGTGAGTTAGCTGCCCACTGTCAGCAGTGTTTTTCTCTCTGAAGGATATTTTTGTTGTTATTTGTATTAAGTACTCAGCGTCTCAACAGTAACAGGATAGGAGGCAGAATAAATGACCTGACCCCAGGTGGTGCCAGGGGTAAAGAATCCACCTGCCAGTACAGAGATGAGGGTTTGACCCTGGTTCGAGAAGATCCCCCAGAGAAGGACGTGGCAACAACCCACTCCAGTTTCCTTGTTGGGAAAATCCCTTGGACAGAGGAGCCTGGCGGGCTACAGTCCACAGGCTCGCAAAGAGTCGGACACGACTGAGTGAGCACTCAATAGCTCACAACAGAGCTGGGGGCGAAATGGGTCACATGTTGCTAGGAACCCCACGTAAAGATTTGCGGGGAGATGTCCACCCATGAAGATTACGTTTGGCTTCTGTTTCTTCAACCAGGCCCCCAGATTACTCTCCCAGTTTCTACTAAACAGACAACTGTATCTTAGGTGCACGTTGAAGTCTCCTGCACAGGCTTCAGGTCTGACGAGCGTAGCATGGCGTGCTGGAACAGTCCTCCCTGCAAAGGGAGGCCTGCTCTGTCCACCTGAAGGGCTGAGAGGACATCCAGTGCCCTACTGAGCAGAAAGCAGTTGGGGCACTCTCTGAGATGGGGAGGTGCTCTGTAAACAGGAGTGGCCTCTCCTTTTACCTCTGAGTTTGCTTCTCTCAAGAAAAAGGTGCGTGCGTGTTAAGGTGCTTCAGTTGTGTCCGACTCTTTGTGAACCCGTGGACTGTAGCCCGCCCTGCTCCTCTGTCCATGAGATTCTCCAGGCAAGAAGACTGGAGTGGGTTGCCGTGCCCTCCTCCAGGGGATCTTCCCGACCCAGGGATCGAACCTGCATTTCTTAAGTCTCCTGCAATGGCAGGCAGGTTCTTTACCACTAGTGCCCAAAGAAGAAGGTATTCAACTACAGTTCCTAAAGCTCCCTATTATAGGGAGCATGTTAATGAACAATAGGGCAAAAACCTCATGACCAGGTGAGCACAGGTCATGAGAAGGCACCGCATGAAAAAGACGAGCAGTTGAAGGAAGAGGAAAACGAGGGGGAGGGCTAGGTATGGACAGAAGACGAAGAGAAGAAGGAAGAATATTAAGAATCA